>VMBQ01011987.1:0-20559 GCA_007657795.1 Dreissena rostriformis | reverse complement strand
ACACTAACAGTTCTCCCAAACCCACCAAATGATATTAATGAAGATATAAAATCAGAAATATTCAATTTCATATGGGACGGTAAACCTGATAAAAAAGCGAACTCAATTAATTCAATCCGTAGAATATGGAGGTATCAAACTAACGGATATAAATTCATTCCTGAACGCAATCAAATGCAGTTGGGTCAACAGATATTTAGATAACACCAAAACGAGTAAATGGAAATTATTCTACCAGAAAATCCTTAAAACATATGTTGACGCCTTACTTTTCGAATGTAATATTGACAACAATATCTTAAACGAAATTTCAACCAAAAACTTATTTCTATCGAATGTTCTATCGGCATGGTGTAAAGTTACACATAATTTAGAAACCAAAATAAACAGTAAAATCCTTCTATGGATCAATAAAGACATAACTACTAATAATAAAACTGTTTTCTACAAAAATTGGTTCGAACGAAACATAAAATATGTAGATCAATTATACGACTACAGAATAAACGACTTCTATTCTTTTGATAACGTATGCTACATATTCAGAAAACCTACAAGTAATTTCCTGATGTACTACACATTGATCAAAAGTACACCCATACATATTAAAAATGCTATCAAAACAAATAAAACACCATGTACTAAAAAAACTTTCGTAGAAAACATAATTGCAAAACAAAACAAAACAAACAAAATATTGTATACACTTCAAATTACAAACCCTGCCGAAATATCTAAAGCTCAAACTAAATGGCAAAACCTTCTCTGGGAAAAAGAATTTAATTGGAAACAAATATTTGGCATGCCATATAAATCAACTAATGATAGCATACTGAGAAACTTTCAATATAAATACATCCACAGAATTATAGCTACAAATAAATACCTTTTTAAGTGCAACCTATCTAACACGAATCTAAGTGATATGTGTAGTGAATATATTGAAACAATAGAACACCTTTTCTGGGAGTGTAAACATATTCAACCTCTGTGGAATCAATTGACAACCTTTCTAGAGAAACAACAATTAAATGTTAAACTATCTCTCTTAGGCATCAGTTTGGGGGTAACTACCTTCAAAATACAAGATGTTAATAACGCCGTGAATTGCATAATTATATTAATGAAATATTTTATATTCAGCATGAAATACAGAAAACAAATACCTACAATGAACTGTTTCATCAATTATTTCAAACTGAAGATTAAAATTGAACAAGAAATTGCCCTAAACAATGATACACTTCATATATTTGAACAAAAATGGAAAAACATTAAATTTTCATAACAAGTCCAGTATGCTTTCTATCCACTTTATGCAACATCATTATTATCCATAACTATTCTGTTGTTTTTCTTTTTTTTAAACACCTATTACCAACAACAAAAGAAAAAAATACATATTAACTTCTTTTTTTAATCATAAGGAAACCACATATTAGCATATCTTGTGTAACATGTCTTAACATTACTGCTGGTATATAGTATTACTTTGTTGTATGATCATATACATGTATGCATTATAACTCTTATATTTAATATATAAAAAAAAGTTAAAAAAACAACAGTTAATTTCCTTTAGTACATTAAAATGTAAGGATAGGTACGATTTAGCTGCTTGAAGAGTGGGTCTAGTTTTGTTCATTTTACAATTATAAATATACATTTTGATTAAACAGAATAGTTGGTTTAATGGTCCAATTGTATTTTCGTGTCTTACTGTGGACGAGGGCGCAATACAAACATCGACACATGATTACATCCAGAAAACAGCTTTGCAATTTATTGACTAGCGTACATTCCCACATATTCTAAATAAAAAGGAGTGTGTACCCCAGATTCTATGTATAAATATATATTGAAACTATGGTAAACCAGTATCCCTTGTAATTAAAAATTGCATTTCATATATATGTCGCCATTCTATTGTTTCAATACAATATAAAATATTCGACCATTTATCTGTGCACATTGCATTGTAAATTAATAAATGTTACATTCGCATAAGTGAGATATATCGGAATACCCGACTCATATATTAACAGGACTCATAATGTATAATGATTTCCGTAACACAGCATTTAATTACAAGACCAAAACAACAACACAATAACTTGTTTTCAGGTATTGCGGAAGAGTTATGGTCCGAGTTAAAAGTAAGATAACTTTTTGGTAACCTAGCAGTGCCAACAAATGTAACGTATATCACTAGTAATGTAATTAATTTTTATAATTATAATGTCTTTTCTATGCTGAAAATATTGTGCACTTAAAAAAAAGATTAATTAATTTATTTTTAGTTTGTTCCTTTTAATTTCTTTATGGACTTGAGATTAAAACATCATGTACTTGGATTGAAACAGTCACGTGACCTTGGTTTGTCGAATGTAAACATCTGTCTCTACTAAATTATCGGGTTTGATTCAGGATGTCGGACTTAATTATTAAATAATCGACAGTACACTTTTAACAATATGCAATATACATTCAGCGTCATCAATACCACCAGCCCCAACACCACCATCGTCATCTATCATCATCATCATCATCATCATCATCATCATCATCATCATCATCATCATCATCATCATCATCATCATCAACTTCACCAACACCACCACCATCATCACCACCACCACTACCACCAGCGTCGACATCATCAGCATTATCATCATCATCAGCAGCAGCAGCAGCAGCAGCATCAGCATCATCAACAACAACAACAACAACTTTACGAAAAATAATAATACAATGCCATTTTTGTATGCATTTTAAAGTCACCATAAATAACATGCATTGTTTATTGGATATTCTGTATATATCCAGATCTTGATAAATTGTCGGGATAGTATAAAAGCAGCTTACTTAAGCGGATGCTCACTGGCCTGTGCCGTTGAATCGTCAAATTTGAAAGATATGTTAAATACGCAAGTGCTCATGCGCAATATTATCACAACATCCGTCGTAAAAAGTGCAAGTTTCCGGTGTAAATATATTCAGAGATGAACAAAAAGTAAAAATACTGATTAATCGTGTCATAATATAATGTCTGTTTATTATGCTACGCCATTGATGAACATGACGTATATGACAAAATTATTTAACGTTTGAAGGACGTTTTTACTTTGAACTTAGGTGACAGCTGACAATATCCGTCACTAAGGCTGAGAATATCTTGAGCGGCCTCTGCAATATGAAACATCATGAAAGAATTATCATTATTATTAATAATATCGTAAAACAACACCAGGATAAACCATTGATAATATGAACAAGGTTTTTTCTTACATTATAAAAACGCATTTATGGTATACTCGTAATTGAGTGTTTAGTGTAAATTGAGTATTGGTTAATGCTATGTCCATATAATAGTATTATAGATTATTTATCAACATTTTTCATAAAATATTTGTATAACGACTTTGTAGAAAACCTATTAAAATGTGCACACGTCGACTTCCTGTTACATTTCCAAAATACTTGTGTCCCAAAGCCATTATCATAACTCTGTCTGTGGATAGTTTTTGTTGATTTACCATCTTTGGTTAGTGTTTAAGCTAATAATAATGAGAATGCATAATTATCCTACAGAGCTTTTTTTCAATGAATGTATGAACGTTTATTGATCTAAACTCGGTTCAAAACTAAACGCTTAACACTGTGGATATTGTATTACGAATATTCTTTCTTGTAATATATTGGTATTGTTTAAATCTTTCATAGATGTTAATAGCATAATTCAAAACAGGTTATTTATCATACGAAGAAGCATGAGGTTTCTATGGTAAATTGATGTACATGTATTACGATGATAACCACATATCCTTATAATCTCGCACTTGATCTTTAAAGAATTTACAATTTTTTGTGTGCAAATGATACGCTCAGGAGAGGTTGTCAAGATCACATTGCGAAAACCATTTAAATATGGAGGTGTAACATCTATTTATTAAGACTTTTTATGGAGCTCATGTGTTCATTTACAAAGTAGACGCCAGGTATTTAATTACAGTTACAAGACGACCTTTTCAAGTCACATTTAATATATCAAAATAAGAAACCACGACTTTCAGCTTTATGAAATTCGCATATCGCAAATCAGGGAATCGATCACCTTAAGGGATAGCTCTAGTTTGTTGTAATTTTTTTTTAATCCCCCTGTATAATGGGAAGTCACTATATCCCCGAATCTTGTAGGATATATTCGATNTATATGATAAATGAGGTCTATGAATACTATGAATAGACTTGAAGTATTGAAAAGTATTGTATGAGCCAGCATAAGACATTTAGTGATGTGTAGCCTTAAAGTTAAGCCGGAGATGTCGATTCTTAATAAAAATTTGAATATGGTTGGCTAGCAAACACAAAGCCAATTGACATTTTGCTTGTCATTGTGTTTTCCGGTTACCGTAACGGTATGTTATTCAAAATTATCAACTTCAATTTTACACTAATTTAGTGATCATTTACGTTCTTATACATTTCAACATACATACTTATACTTTGTTGCAATTTTCATACCAATACAAATATGTAAATGACATTTACTTTGTATAACTTTAAATGATTGATATTCCAAAACTGTTCATTGTGTTATTCTATAGAATTTAATGTATACATTCCTAATATGTGCGTAGAGCTATGCATTACGTATGTCGTATAAAGGCCTCGTGGAGATTTAATGTCAACAATAAAACTAATTACATCATGTTTGCTAATAGAAACAATAACTGCTATAAATTAATATATCCATGACTCTTTTATAAACTCGATTTACCGATAGCAAACGATTGAACATGCAAGTTAATGTCCACTTGTGTATTAAATAATGTGCGCCAGACAAAGTTGAAGGCCACATTTCGACATTACAAGTGTTGGACTACTATTTTTAATAAGTGACTTTATTGATAAAAGTAAACAATTATAGTCGCGTCAAATGCATGAATTAACAAACATAGTTTTTCTTGAACGACTTTGAATAGTGTACATCCTACGTTCTAGATGAATAGAAATACAACACATCGAATTGTATTAAGCTATCCACACGTGATATTCTAGTATCGCTACAGTGCAGGTGTCTGCTTTAAGTGTGAGCAGACATGGGAAGTACATTAATATCCTATTACATCCTTTAGACTGCTACACGGCTAAATTACGATGTTTAACATGAAGAATGTGATTTTTCCATTGTTTGCTACATTTGAAAATTCATAGCTCTATAGTATCAAACAAGTACAATATTTAGAGATGGGGGGGGGGGGAGTGTAGCTGTTTTTTTTTAATATAAAAAACAAACAAACATATTTTAAGTTAAAATAACAAATTTAGTTTTTTGTTTGCATTGAAAGCCAATATTGTATGTGGTTTGTGTATCAATGATATGTTATTGTAGTATTTTATTAGTAAATGGATTATAAATTGCAAAGACGGTTTAACATAAAAAATATAACAATTAGACAGACGATATGTGTTGGTTTTAGCATTTTTGTTAATTATTAGCGGCCCTTAACACATAATTGCTCATAGGGATCTTTTCGAATAACGTTTTGAATGCTTAAATACCGGGCAAAATATATGATTTTTATTTCAATTAGTTTTGACTATAAGCTTTTGGTAACAAATATTTGTTTACCTTAAAACTTTTGTCAATGAGTAATTTGATAGTTGATAACAAAACTTACCTCTTTTTCTTCTCTGCATCTTTGTGTGCGCTAATATGATTATGCTTTTATATCGAGTCATAATGCATATTGCATGATCCAGCCCTTGCCCATACTGTTGTAACATTTCATTCAAATTGTCCACTTAAGGCGCATTTCAAAACCCCCTTCATCAATAACAAACAAATGTAATCATGTTACCACAATGTTTTTTACACACGGAATCGATGTGATGTTTTGCACCAAATATTTCAGAAGCTGATCCCATCTGCGTTATTAAATCTGAGAGTATACACTTCTCGACGTCTTTCCAACGTTACGGGTCGCGTTACAAATTAAACAAATATTAGACGCGCACGTCGTTAATGACAATATCCTAGCCTGGCCGCGTTCAGACATTTTCCAGAACAAAAGAAGTAAATTATTGTATAGACACCTTCCCAAACCTGTGTCTATATAAACTAACTACAAATATTACGGTCGCACTTAAGTTCAAAATATACTGCTTCAAATCAAACGCGGTAAAGTGCGAAACAGTACAACTAAAACGGCCATAAATCGATTCCAAATCGTTGCCTAAATTTCATTAGCGTTCTCTGTACGATTGATTTATAGCTCGGCTGTTTTCGGAGAAAACCCGAGGTATTGTCATAGCAATTGTCCGCAGTCCGCGTCGTGCTAAAACCTTTACATTTTGTTAATGTTTTTTTTTACATTGGCTCTAAAATCAAAGTGCTTCAACTTACAACTTTGAAGCTTCATATGTAGCTGCACCTTGATGAGTTCTACATGCCACAGTCATTTTTGGGTCATTAGGTCAAAGGTCAAGGTCACTGTGACATCTAAAAAAATATTCTGACAAGCTTTCATTTATTCAAAACTGCAAACGCAGCCGAGCGTGGCACCCGTTATGCAGTGCTCTTGTTTTTATTTCGAATCCTTTTTTGTCAATGACAAATCGTAAAAAGATCAACTTATCTTTATCTGTTGCACTGCTTAAATACGAGTTTTAATTCCTTGAAAATTACTTATATGTTCATATCCTGACCAAAAAAGTTTAAGGATCACTGTCATATGACTTTATTTTATATATAATGAGAATTTCTGCGATAAATAATAATGCCATCCAGATTTAAACATGTTAAAATGATAATCTGCGCATTTGTATATCTCCATATTTTTTACACTTTTTAACACTTTTTTCTCATTCTATTGAAACTTTTACCTGAAAATGTAGAAAACATAAAGGGTACTATTTATAATGCACAATAGACTGTAATGTGCAAATGCACAATTACAACATTATAAACCGAAATATATTCCAATAGTTTTATGGTAAGACATTCATGCATAATAGAGTCAAAAGTGACACGTTCAGTTTTACCCGTAATCAAAAACATCAAATGCTTGAATGCACAAAATTCCTGTATGTGCATCTTAACTTGTGCTTAATGTCGTTGTCGTTATTTTTGAATTTCTGATGTATACCCTCCAGGTTAATTTTAGTGAGGCGAAAATATGCCATCCCTGACGTTTATCCATTTGGAAATACGCTTCCCTATTGTTTGCCTCCACATTATATCAATTTGGTTAGTAAGTGGGTGACTAATAATGTATAGTTAATAAAAAAAATGTAAAAATATGAAAACATAATGCGATGATAAATTAAATGTCGGGAGGTTGAGTGTTTGTGGTGGCGTATATTAATGAAGGCATGTGTCCTCCAATGCTAAAATATTGAGAGGCTCATACCCTAAAAAATATTTTATAAGCTATTTTGCAATATAATACAAATATTCTCTTTTGACTCCGTAAGGCTTGGAGGTTTCATATGTTGAATATAATATAATATAGTGGTCGTCTATAAAGTATATTTACAAACCGCATTTTAGACCAAAACTGGACGTGCCCAGTGGTCACATGATTGATAATGATTTGTTTAGCTAAATGTCTTTTAAAATAACATCTCTTAACCGATATGGCAAACGGGTGTTTCATTTGGAAGGTAAAATTATAAATAGGACGTTTATCAAGTTTGTTGAGAGCAATTCGTTTAGAGTAAAAAAGTGGCTGTTCTTGTGGGTAGAGTGAAATGTTCTATATTGATGAACATAGAAATGCAATTCAAAAAACTATCTATGCTAACATATTGTACAGTCATGAGTTGTTTTGTTTGTATAATTGATAAGGTATTTTCGCCGATTTCATAAGTATTTAAGTCATATTATGGCGGCCACGCATTTCATAAATATTATTATGCCAGTGCAGTACATTGAACATAATCAGCTTAAATCAATTTGACTCGATTTCAGTACGGAAAATAATTCTTTTTTTTTTAACTACACCATATTACATTTATATACAAAGGCCAGTTTAAGGCTAATGTTGTTAAGCTATAATTGCTTTCAATAGTGTGTCGTGCATGAATTCTAAACAAACAAAGTTTTGATTTCAATATTTAAATGGATATAACTCAATATCTTAAAGTACAATTAGTATGTTTTACAATTACATTTCATTATAAATTATATGTCGATAACATATTTTCACTTAATTCTAATGGTATAGGTAAATCATGTAAATGTGTCTCCGAAAGTATGCTAAAATTATTATCAAACATTAATAATTTTCTTATTTTTAACTCGCACATTTATTAATATTTAGCGCTTTTATAGCCTTTTAATATACCCACTGAACTCTCAACATTACGATATATTTAGCAAGTATATTACCTGTCAATTTTCTGGCTGCATAATTGCATGAATAGAAGGAACAAACAACAACTCTCTGCCATACAGCACGACTGTGTATGAGAACACATGTTGGCTCAAGTTTATTTCTGGATCATTTTGTGACGTTTTATTTTTATTTCAGAATCACACTTTAATACCGTCCAATGTCAGACGAAGACTAAATATGCCTTCCGGAAATCGATTTATGCAGAGTTTGATTTCTCACAATGGTGAGCTTCAGGGATGTTTTCGCAGACGCGGAAATAACCAACTGGTTGAAAGCATGGCTTGGACTCAATATTACCCGGGCTGGCTTATTGAATTTTGTAGACAACGAAGTGAAGCAACTCAAGACATATATGTATCGAAGAGTGATTTTTAATAAAAATCTTTCACCGACTACAGCTTGTATTTCTTGTGTCACAGCAAATCTGTTGAAGTGTCCAATTAAAGAGTTGTGTAAAAGAACAGGCAAAACAGATCGGTGCACGTTGATCCTTCCAAACAATACAGACCTTGCATAAACAGTATATGCGACGGCATTCGTGATGAAATAATAAAGGCACATCGATTCTCAAGTCCTTCTTGGAAAAATACCTCAGCAGAACAATGTGCTTGTAATCACTGGGAAATGGCAAAGTGTTTTATGCCTCCAGACGGATATACTGGAGTCAGCTCGATTCAAAATACAGATTTTAACGGAATAATTAATGTTCTGCTGAATTGTAAACACTTCGACACCAAGTTTTCGTTTAAAATAGGATCTGGTTTCCTGACACGACCCTGTTGTTTAACAAAGGTAAGCATTCCAAACAGTTTAATGTAATCTATGGAGAAACAAACGATGAGAATATGTGTATACTATGGCATTTGAATCCAGTTAACATTTTATCAATATTGTGTCGACTTGCTTAAAAATATCGCACACTATTTAAAAAAAGAGGTAGGCCGTTTGTTTCTTTACAGCCGCGTTAACCTTGTTGTACATGAAGTTAGTAAATTCAAAGTAAAACTTATATTGGTTATTGAATTGAACTTCATCCAGATGGTGTCCTATTTTAGAGTATCAAAAAGATATTTTAAAAAAATCGTATGTGTTTTATGAACTTTGTTTATAAAACAAGAGCAACAACAAACAAATATTAATACAAACGAATACTTATTTCTTCCATTTTAGAATCGGTAATGAATTAGTAAACATTACTTTTTACAGGCTCGTAACATATGCAGAGCTGTCCGGCATACTTCTACATGCAAAGTGACAAGTGCTGACCTCAAGCAATTCTTCATAGTTTGCATTGGTATATTAACTGATTCGTAGCTTCTAGCTCAAGATTCCGATGCCAAAGAAGCAGTTGATAAATTACAACAGGTTTTTTTTACATTTATATTTATTTTGTTTATTTGTCATAATAGTTATGTTTTATGAATACATGTTTTATAGTACTGATGTTGATATAAAATACATTTATTTGTTAATTTGTTTTTACAACAGCTACAGACTGACAGTCTGAACATTGCTTCAGAGGAAATGATACAGTTGCTGAAGGACGCTCAAGAGGTATTAATAGAGGCTAGAAAGGTGACACAGGAATCAAAGGTTGAGATGAAGACCTATATAGAGAAACTAGAAGGGCAGATACAGCTGTTAAATACTCGTGTTGACGAATGTGAACAGAAAATTTAACATCTGCAAACCAGTATGGATTCGGTGAAAAAGATTAATTCAAAAGAGACTGACTACAATCAAGATGTTCTTGTTATGATAAACGTTTATTATTATTATTATTTATTCTCTTTATTAAAAAATAAGATTTTTAATTAAAGTGAGCGTATACGATCACCTGATTAATATAGATGTGCGTAATATATATAATTAAAAAATTTCAATTTTCTCTGAAACCGCAACGGTCAAAAGATTAATATTTATCGTGTCACATTATGAAGTGGCCCTCTATAAGTTTGTTTAAATAATGCCCTTGTTTTCGAAACTGGGCCTGTCTGGGTGTGTGGGTGAATTTTTTTGTTTTCAATTCATATTCGTATGTACGAAAGCCTATTAGAACAACTAGAAATTACAAAAAAATGTTCGAAGTCGTAATAACGCAAAAAGGCATTTCTATGCAAATAAACACGTAATAACGCAAACAAACACATTATAACGCTAATAAACACGTAATAACGCTAAAAAGCGTATTAACGCCATATTATAAGGCGTACAAACGCTAAAAAGGCGTAATAACGCTAAAAATGTCATTCTTACGCTAAAAAGGCGTAATAATGCCAAACTAAAACTCTAAATAAAGGTATTATAACTGCAAACTAAAATGCGTACACACGCCATTAAAGTCGTTAAACGCAGACTAAAAGGCGTACAAACTCCATTAAAGGCGTTATAACGCAGACCAAAAGACGTACAAACGCTAAATACGTAATAACGCCTTTTGTACTATATAAAGTGATGACTTATTTAATTCAGACATTAATTCGAACTAAAACATTATGAATACAGTTTAGTTTATTGGATTTGAAAAGACAATTTCAGTCTTTCTGAAAATTGTTATTGAAAGCCAAAATAGGCAACGGACATTTGTACGGAATCCTGTTAGAGCAATCCCCTATGAATTGTTTTTTTTTGTACTACTCGACAGTAGACGATGTTGTTAGTGTAACCATCCACATAGAAAGGCGACAGTACGTCAAACGATTCAAACGATCACATGTACACGTTTGACTATTTTTTTTACTGATAACTGAGATATTCAAGTTTGAAAAAACAAGCGTTAGAAAAGTATCCCAGTGTACGTTTACGACAACTAATTTGTTTAGGATTAAATCGTCTTAAACGATATGTAAAACTAAATGTTGTGACGTGGAAAAAACAACACTTTATTTTCTATGACGAATCTTTCTTTTTTGCCCACTGTTAATTAATTAAAATGCTGAAAAATGTGTTTGTATCATCCCTCTAGCTTAACTATTTTTGAATTACGTGGTCCACAGTTTTTCAGTCCATTTTTGCTAAATATCTGCCATAACTCTGCATACGTACAAATAAACAAAATATCCAGACGAGCAAGTGTACATGCTGGTTAATATATGATTATACAGTTTCATTGCTCTAGCAGCATTACGTATCGTATTACGAACGACACAAGTTCAAATGTTATTTCAACTGACAATAGGGAAATCTCTGTTTATTTTTAACAAAAAATACCTTTGAAAAAAAAATATATTTTTCGTATATCTGATTTCAAAAAATAGAGTTTAAACTGTACGTTTCTAAATAATTAAATTGATTACACAGATTTAATTGTGTTTAAATTGCAAACGGACAAATCTACGGAATCCTGATATGGATATTTCCTCTGAACGGGTTGATCTTAAACGCAATACTCGATATAACTACGATGCAAACGCGCAATCACAATAATGGAAGCTCGATTGCCATAAAGAAAACGCGAAACTACGACGGTAAGATCACGATAATGCGATATTGTCGCATTTTAACCATCATAATGTCGCATCGCGTTTTCAATTTCGTACTGTCGTGTTATCATCATCGTATTGCCGTGATATTGCGTTTTCATTATTGTAATTTCGCGTTATCAGCATCATTCTGACGTGTAATCGACATTGTAGTGTCGCCTTCTGGTGTGGATGGTTGCAATCACAACATCGTCACACTATCGAGTATTCTGTATAAAAACAAACAATTAATAGGGGATGACCAGAAAGACTGAAATGGTCTTGTCAAATTCAATGAAATCAAATGTACTCACAACGCTTCGGTTTGGATGTCTTCAAAGAAGCAAGAAGCCATCACTTTATATACATGTAGTTCACACGGCGTTATTACACCTTTTTAAGCGTTAGTACGTCTTTGAAATTGGCGTCATTACGCCTTTTATAGCGTGTGTACGCATTTTTGGTCTGCTTTATAACGCCTTAAATGGCGCTTGTACGCTTTTTAGTTTTCGTTATAACGCTTTTTTAAGCGTTTGTACGCCTTTAAGTTTGGCTTTATAACGCCTTTTTTAGTGTTTTTACGCCTTTTAGTTTGGCATTATTACGCCTTTTTAGCGTGGAATGCCATTTGTTAGCGTTATTACGCATCTTTTAGCGTTTGTACGCCTTTAAGTGTGGCGTTATTACGCCTTTTTAGCGATATAACGCCTGTATTAGCGTTATAATGTATGTGTTTGTTTTCATTATTACGTGTTAAATTGCGTAGTAATGCCTTTTTTCGCAGGTATGTGATATTAAAATTGTATCATCTACAAATATTTTGCAAATAATATCCCTCTGTTCGAGAGTGACCGTGCATCTTAACAAATCTGAATCTTCAAATCAAAGACATCTTGGACTTCTTGACATGAATCGTACAAGAGATGTTTCGGACTATTGCCAGTTATGAAATTGTTTCGGTTCATTTGTTGACTTTCAGTAGTTTGAACCATCCAGTTCATAAGCGGTTAAGCAGCTTTTGGTGTCTGTTTCTTTGAACGAGTATGATACTTTCATCTGACCAACCATCTACAAATTTGTCTCCTAAGTACATCGGTCACCTTCTTTTAACAGCCACTTAAGTCACATCCCCTTTGTGGCCGCTGTGCACATCTTGGGCTGTATTTACTTAGTAACTATGATTACAAAAACAAGTGTTCGAAGTATTTGATGAGCAAACATATCACTCTTGTTTACTCACATTATATAGTTTAAAAAGGAGTGAGAGGAACCTATTGTTCAACTGTTCCTTTTTTTATTCAACTTTGTGTTCAGAAATATATTATCAAAAATAAGTAAAATGCAAGATTGCATTTAAACATTGCCAGAGTATTGGGCATTTTCAAATACTATAATAATATGACTGTTCTTTTACTTTGAATCACTAGCTTAGCATAAAATAGTAAAGCAATTAGAAAATACAATGTTAATGCGAAATAACCGTTGATAATGTTCTAATGTAAAAAGACCGCCGATTAAGTTTTAATGTTAAATGACCGTTGATTAGGTTTGAATTTGAAATGGCCGTTGATACTCGTTATGTAATGTACACATAGATGCTACTACGATAGTGTTCGTACCGGCCAGTAAGCATTATCAGCTTAGCATGTTACCAATAAAACCATGTTAAACACATCATTTTATGCTAATATAGTATTTCAATTCAACATGATATCTGAAACTCTGCCCATTCGAATGTCGATAGACGCTATCGCACAATCGGTTGTAATGGATGAATAAAATAAAATAGATACCGACAAATATGTAATAAAGCCGTATATTTGCTTGTAAATTAATACAAGTTATGTGTTCGCACTGGCGATGTCTTTTACATACTGCTTAACTGTTTATAATATTTGGTTTGAAGTGAACTAAAGCTTTTTAAAGAAAGGTTAAGGTTATAGTGATATGTATACTTAAGCTACACGTATAAATTGTCGAGCACGCTTGCGGAAAACTCGATATATCTACCACAGTGATGGGGTGTATTGTATATGCCATATCGTCAGCATAGGGACTCCATAAATTCATATTAACCACAGTGTTCACCATATAACAACTGTCTCATCTAATGTATGTGAATTCTATTTTTTTTAGGACTTATACATCAAACGTTAAAATGCAATTATAAATTAATGTACCAAACATGTTCAACATATGGACACGACAAGACTTTTATACATTCCTCAAATGCAAGGACAAATTTAGAGGCATTGTGAAATATGTGAGCATAACACAGATTTGCCTGATAGTAACTTTATTGCGCATCATGCAAATTTAAAACAAGCTTGCCTTAACGTTTCACCATCTGAATACATAATATCGGGTGATAGATCCATTTCCCTAGCTCAAAGGTCAAGGTGCACATAAGGGATCAAAATAACACGTAGCGATTAAGGAACAACTTAGAGATCCAAAGTCATTCCAAACTTCATCTTTCATCCTGCATGTTTCTAATAACTATCCGATATGAACTCCTACTGAGAAGGTGTATTGCTTTTGAGACTTGTGTCTTTAGCTCAAATATGACATCTCTAGGTAAGATTGATAGGTCAAATTACGATTTATTCTGTTTGTCCAGACTTGAACTTCATTATTCAACATTCCATTAAGCTTATAATGGTTAAATCAAGATATATTTTAGTCAATGGACGTTTGAATCAACTGCTCTGCAAATGTATAATGCTTTTAATTTTGCCCAATTTTGAAAGATAGCACATGCCAACATCCGTTTTTCTGCACATACGCTTTACACGATTGACAAAGACATCAATGTACTGGTGCATAATGATGAATGTTAGTGGATTATCTTCCAACGTCCAGCAATTACCCGTATTGGTTCTGTTGCAGTAACAAAGGTCGATTATTTTTTCCAATAAAGGTTTCCGCATGAACCGACAATTAATAAACACAGATTTTGTATGCCCCCGGTAGGGTGGGATGTAGAAGTCGCACTCTCCGTCCGTCTGTCTGACTGTCCGTTCGGCATTTCGTTGTCGGGAGGTTTTTACAGAACACTTTCAGATATTGAGCTGATTTTTGATAGGTGAGTCTACCTACATGACCTACATATAGAATGTACAATTCGTTCCGGTCTATTATTACTTTGGCGAAGTTATGGGCATTGAACTCTCTAATAATCGTTTTACGAAGTTTTTTTAGGCAACGATTTCAAATATTGGGCTTATTTTCGGAATGTGAGTCTACCTATATGACCTACAGATGAATTGTGGAATTCGTGCCGGACCATTGGTTTTTTGCGAAATGATGGACCTTTGACTAAGACATTTTCTCTTTAATTACGTATTTCGGAGATTTTTTACGCAAGGCATTCTTATATTAAACTTATTTTTTGATATGTTAGCCTTCCTACATGACCTACAGATGCAGTGTAAAATTCGTTTCGGTCCATTGATTTATGGCGAAGTTATGGCCTTATATCCCATACATATCAGTGGATGAAACTACTGTGTGGTTTCCAAGTGCAGTATGGGGCATTGTCTTTTACAAACGCAGCTGTTGTTAAAATGTATTATTTATTATATTTTTACACTTATATTGCAATTATTGCTGAACAGTTTAGCAGACTATCATCATTGATACACGGGACAAAAGTACAAAAAGAGAAATGCAAACTTATCTGAAGGTTAATTCATTTATATATGTGTTGTCCGTGCAGATACTAGACATATCAGGCTTACATATGGAATATCTTCATTAGAATGATGCTTCTCTATGGCAGTGCGGTAATGACAGAATTTAATGTTATCGATTTTATTGATAATCCAACTATAAAAATGCTTAGATAATAGAACAAATATCACTCTTTCGCGAGCTCTAAAGCAAAGTTCACAGTTTGAGGTCAAACGGCTAATTTAAGCATAATAAATACAGTGAGGCGAATCATAATTGAGATGCAAACAGTTAAATTGTATCATAGTAAAATATTTGATAAACAACAAGCAATTGTGTATATCTTTATTTTGAATTCCACTTTCAGAGTTTCAACGACGTTTGAAGCAGTATAACCTAGACAACCTACGGCACGTACCTGTGTCTCCATTGATGCCAAACCATGATAAATCTTTAACGGAAATATATGCAACACCACATATTTATCGAATCGTTACGGAAAGAGACGGCAAGAAACGGAAAGCTGGTCAAGTTTTCAAATACAATGATATTTTCTAGACAGATAAAAAAAAACTAAGAAGCATGTATTTTTGCAAGGAGAACCAGGCAAGGGAAAACACCACATTTGCAGCTAAATTAGTTTTAGACTGGTGTAATAAATGCACAAACACATCGAATTCTAATGTAAAAGAACCTTACTTTGATGATGTAGAAACGCTGCAGGCGTATAAGTTTGTCTTTCACATTGCATTACGAGAGTCTAGGTCTCAACGGAATTTAACAGAGATGATAAACAAACAAATAATTGTAAAAATCTTTGCTGAAAAAGATGTCGATGCAGCATACATACTGCTTCAACATATTTTTGAAAAGGAAACATGTCTTGTTGTTCAAGACGGGTTGGACGAATGGTGTGATCCAGACAAGGAACTTGTCTTACCATTTTTAGCTCAAACGTTCCAGTGTTTTGCGTTTATTACTACACGTCCCTGGAAAATGTCTGACGAACGTTTGAAAAACTCTCAGATTGATTGCCTTTTAGAATTGAAGGCGTGATAAATACATCAATGCTCAGTAAAAATATATTAGGTTGCCTTCTTAGTGAAGACATAAAAAGCAAGCACAAACATTTTGAGACGTATGTTCGTGAACATGGACTTACAGATTTGGTAATTACCCCAATTATGCTAACACATATCGTGTGTTTATGGGTGGACGGAACAGTTTTAAGAGGATCTGCTTGTGAAATCTACAGCCTTATTCTGGATAGTCTTCTTAAAAGGAACAACAAGAAAGCATGCTATTTTCAGATTCCTCCATTGAAATGTTTTGAAAATACGATGCATCTGCAAATACATTAAGATCATATACAATCTATTTCAAGGGCAGCTTTTTATCTGCTGTTTTCTCTTGAACAAGATTGTTCGTTAGTGTTTAGCGAGAAAGTAATATTACAATACCTTTCTGTAGAACAAAAAGTGTTTGCACTTAATTCATGAATTCTATTGGAGAAAAAAACATCAACTTTGGGCTTTAAACCGTCCACTATGTCGTTCATCCATAAAAGTATTCAGGAATTTATAGCTGCATTTTATATCGCGCTAAATGTAACCGTCATTGACGATGTTTTATCAGCATATTGTACTCGATTTCCTGGTGCGTGTTTAGACATTTCTAAAGTGTTCAATTTTGTCTGTGGACTTAATATTATTGCTGCAAAACGAGTTTCTTGCATTATAAACTCGTGTTTTAGACAGCATTGATACAAATACGACGTGAAGGATTTTCAAGACATTTTCATCACTGGTATTTGGAAGCCAAATCTAATAACTTTAATGATCAGGACATACACTTGCGACTTAATCATTTTAACTTCAATAGTTTGGAGAACAAATGTGCAATGAAATCCCTACTGTTAAACAATTTATGCAATATTCAATCACTTGTGTTAAGTACATACTTGGATCCTGACCTCAATTTTAATGACATACTGTCATCGTCGGCACATTGTTTAAAATATATGATGATAGAAAATGATTTTCTCTTCGAAACAACAGCAGATAATCTACCTTATATTCAAGTGGACCTGAATTTGGTGCAACATTTACAGATTCTAAAGGTACGCGAACCTGTGGAGCTGATACCTCTGCGGGGATTTTCGGACATGACGTCGCTTACAGTAGACTGCAAATGTAATCGATTGGACTTGTCCTCGTTTCAAAATCTAAGAAAACTTAAGCTTGGTAAACATGTGACCTTGGTACCAAGTGCCCCACCAGAGCTCACTAAACTGGTACTTCTGATATTAGAATGTGAATATGACGGATTAGATTTGTCAACTTGTCGGAATCTTATGTGCATTATTCTTGAAAAGCATGTTAAATTATTACCAAATGGACTTCACGAGGTTCGAGATTTAAACATGATTTCTTTTAATTGCATTTGCGATGGGTTGAGTTTCACATCCTGTGCAGATCTAACGCACATCTATCTCGGTGAAGACGTTACATTATTGCCGTCTGCCTTACGTGATCTTCACAGTGTGGAAAGCTTGATATTGAGGTGTAAATGCGACGGATTAGATTTATCATCATGTCAAAGTCTCGTACAACTTCATATTGGTGAATATTTGACATTAATACCAGATACGCTGTCGGAGCTACACAGCATGGAAAACATACATTTAGAATGTCAATTTGATGGTTTTGACTTGTCACGTTATCGCAAGTTAGTTAAACTGAATCTCTCTAAAAATGTTACCTTGTTACCGTGTGTATTACGTGACCTACATGACCTGAAAAGTATTACTTTGAGTTGCAAATGTGATGGCATTGATGTGTCGTCTTCCCAAAATGTTACAAGAATTATTATAGGTAAGCTGTTGAAAGTTTTACCGAATTCACTTTGTGATTGTCCAAGCCTAAAATATCTTTCACAAGATTGCAGATATGATGGGTTGGATTTGTCATCGTGTCACAGTCTAACACACATTAAGCTTGGTAAGATGGTAACACTACAACCAAGGCAACAGCGAAAGTGACATCGACGATGAAGACAGCATGGAAGACGATGCGTTTGATGATGATGGTGATCAATTTCCTGACAATCTTACACCACATGTACTTATCAGTTCATGTTTTGATGAGCTTGGTTATATTATTGGTGAGTCAGATTCGGAACTTTAATGGTTTATGTTAAATTTAGTTACAAGTTGTTTATATTTGGGATGTAAATTGACAACATATGTTTCACTTGATCCGAATTTGTAATTACAATGTATATCGCAACAACCACACACATACACACACATACACACACACACACACGCACCCGCACACACACACACACNTATATATATATGAGGCGCGCTCTGGGAAAACCGAGCTTAATGCATTTGCGTTAAGAAGCGTACTAGATTCTATGCACTCCGTAATAAGGGGAGACAATTTCCGCATTGACTGGACTTTTTATTAGGAAACACTTCCTTTAAGCGAAACATTAAAAAAACGGAAAGTATCCCTGATTTACATGTTTCAAACTGCACAAGCTAATCAGGAACGACACTGTAGGCATATCCATAAGTTAGTCTAGTGAGTCTTTGACATGCTCCGGGTGCTGACATGACACATATTTATTCCCACTTTCTTTTCTAATGAGTCTTTGACATACTCCGTGTTCTAGCATTACTCACATATATTCGCACTTCCTTGTCTAGTGAGTCATAGACATACTCCGGGTCCTGACATAACTCACATTTATTTTCACTTTCTTGTCTAGTTAGTCTTTGACACACCTGGATCCTCACATAATGCAATGTGATGAAGGATCTCGTTATGTTATTGCGCTTTATTCCTGAACATGCGCGATGAATCTAAATATTTTGAATTATAGGTAATATATGATTAACAGTAGACTATATTTAGTTGATGCTTGATTTATTTTCAAGTATCATGCCTGAAAATTATACAATTATGTTGCACTATTTTGTATCACATTAATAAGTAAATTAATGGTAATAAAATTAAGGCCCGCAAAAGATGACGATCCATTATAATTACCGATTTTTAAATATGTTTGCATATTTTAATGATAAATGTTATCAAAAAATATTATATAATATCATGATTTTTTTTAAACAAATAAGTATTTTTTCAGTAAAGTGCAACCGCGCGTTTGAACCGTTAGAAAAATGTCGGATCAGTGTGGGGACTTCATATTACAAACGCGCTATTGCAATTAACTGAAAAAATACTTATTTGTTTAAAAAAAATCATGATACCTATAGAAAACTCTCACGAATCAGCGGGCTCTCCACTTTATCCTATTAAAAATGGTGAAATATTTAAAAAGACATTCTTAGAAATGTTATCTGGGTCGCGCTTTATTCTCCCAACACAGGTCTTAAAAAGTCACGTGGTATAGGCACCGTGGGACCTTTCCAAGGTTTTTGAAGTTGAAGGTTTCCCTTTTCTCTCTTAGGGTCATGAAACCAAACTGGATCTCCCACTTTGTATTCTGTTAGATGTGCATTTCTATCATATAGTTTTTTCATATGCTCACTTGTCATATTTAAATGCCTTCTTGCAATTTCATGAATGTCTTCGAATTTGTTTTCTAAACCCTTAACATTTTCTGTTTCATTTACAGATACATCTTCAACTGGCATACCCAACATTAAATCAATAGGTAAATTGACTTCTTTACCGACGTCATATGTTTTGACTATTATTTACAAAGTGAGACAACATGTCCTCAATGGTTCTATTAATTCTCTCAGCAAAACCATTTGATACTGGTCTGTAACCAGATGTTCTTGATTTGTAAATTCCCAGTATATTACAAACTTCCTGAAAAAGTGTTGACTCACAATTTGCAGCTCTGTCAGCATGTACTCTAGTGGTACACCAAATTGGCATACAAATTTGTTTATAAACTCGGTGGCTATGTGCGAAACTTCAAATGTTTGTAATTTAATTGCATATATCCATTTTGTAAACATATCACACACTACTAAAATGTATGAA
>VMBQ01011986.1:5655-20209 GCA_007657795.1 Dreissena rostriformis | reverse complement strand
AATTGAAACATTTGAACATTTTAATCTTTGAATAAAAAACAACAACAATTTAAACAGTTTTATTCATGTAATTTCGACACGTTTAAAACGCGTTCAAATAAAAAAAGTCAATATATTCAATATCAAATATAGATCTTTAACGGCAATTTCCGTTTGATAATATCATTTAACTCCTTTCGCTTGAATTTTTATACAACTCGCTTCTTATCTCTAGTTAAAATAGCATCTCCTTTATACGATTACACGGTTGAATTCTTGTTTCATTTGACAAAATATTGAATGATAGTCTGCTATATATGTTGACTAATATCCAAGTGAACAGTGATGTGTGTTTTGTGACCTATGTTAAAATGTTAAGAAGAACACGTCACGGATTTACCTGCCGGAATTTTATGACATCTAATAGTGAGTTTTTGAATGTTTAAAGAAAGCTATTCGAATAATTCGAATATATTTTTTAGAATCGTAAATGAATTTGCCAAATTCTTAAAAAAAATAAAATCCAATGCCATCATAATCCCTTTAAATTGAACTGGTAGCGATTGATTTATGCATCATAAATTATGCAGCAAAAATGATAATCAGCCATATCATTAAACACAAGTGTAAACAAATTTTGAACACTACAAACACTGTTAAGTATTTAAGTGATTTTGTTATCTTACTAATTAGTAATTTTATGTGAAGTATTTTTTTGTTATATTTTTTAAGTATTTGCAATTTCAGTGAAACTGACATCGATATTTTGGTGTGAATTGTATGCATCGCTAAAAGTTAAGAATGCAATTAAGGTACAATTCATTTCCGTCGAGGGTTAAATTCTTAAAAATACGTTGAATCATATATCGCACATGATCTTGTCAATTGTACTTAGTTAATAGATATGGATCTATTTAACTAGGAGGGTATATTCCCCATCCTCATGAATAACAGACACAATTCGTTTACTAATCCTTGTAAAACGTCGTTGAGATAACAAACTTTACAACTCTTATAATGTCAATCTGCCTGGTATCTGGCTTTATTTATCGTTTGTTTACATGTGCTTTGGTAAGATTTTCGGCTTTTCAACAGCTTGATAACACTTAATACTTTATTGCTCCCAACTCAATGCTAATCATATGTTGTATGTGTAGGCATTTACAAATACCTTTCATTTTCCCATTTGCACATCTGATGATAGCTATCACACCAAAATATGGTCTAAGCTACGATATTGGTATCAATAATTGGCTGTTTTAATTGTATTACCATTTGCTGGGTGCGTTTGAAACTGGCGTTTACTGTTGAAACTAACTTCGAGAGTATATGATGTTTTATATTTATAATAATCATGTGCACGAATAAACGTTAAACATGATAAATTTACTTCTAACATGTTCAATCCAAACCAATACAAATTACAATAATTTGACCCTCACGTCTAAAGCAAGAAATTCCCAAACAGGAGATCGTGCAAAAATTTCATTATACCAAACATAAACATCAATCTTAATTTCAGCTTGATTAACTATAAAAATCAATTTGTGTTTTTCGTTTATCAATACTCCGTCAAAGTTTTTGTTTTGTTAAGTTCCATTTGCTGTTCAAGATTTCGAATTCTTCTTTAGAAGAATATCCCACGAATGCAACACAAAATGAAACATATGTGTAATATTTTCTTCAAACTCGACCATATGTGTAATGTTTTCTTCGAACTCGATAAAAAAACGTATCTGTATTTTTTTCTTCTAACTCGATAAGAAAACGTTTGTGTATTTTATTTTCTTCGAACTCGATAAGGAAACATGTGTGTAAGTTTTTCTTTGAACTCGATAAGAAAACATGTGTGTAATGTTTTCTTCGAACTCGATAAGGAAAGATATGTGATTTTTTTTTCTTCGAACTCGATAAGGAAAGATAAGTGTTATTAATTCTTCGAACTCGATCCCGTTATCAATTTCGTTGAATAGTCGATTAATACTGATATTGATAAAAATGTGATGCTACCTTATAAAACCCATTATACAAAGTGTATGTTGAAATTTCAAAAGTTCATGTGGCAAGAGCAGACAGACAAACAAATCCATTGATTGAACCTTGATGTGTCTAGATTTTTTCGACCAGTAGAAGACACACAAAAAATGAATCAGTCTGAACAATGTTTGGCTAGCCACTTGGTCTGGTAAAAAGTGAAGTAAAGAAAACATAAACTGGTATGCTTAAGTTTGAATCGTGAGAGTTAATGAGTACAAAATAAAACCAAAATTGTTGATAGTCAAAACCAGATTTTTTCCAAGTGTGATCTTGAAAGATTAGTTTTTTCAACGGTCTTGCAGTGAGTTACGATCGGAAAATATTGTTTGATTTAGTTTAAATGTCTTTTCCGAAAGGCATGTCTTAAATATGAAATAGTAGTTTCTACAGCCTTTATAAGAATAGTGAGTGCTTGTTTAACAAACATACTCTCTTAATAAGACTGTGATAGTATATGTTAGGTGATTCTTATGCAGGTGTATGTTCCATTATTCGGTCTTAGTGCCAGGAATAAGTCACGTAATGTACACAGCTTAGTGTATAAAATNTATATGTTAGGTGATTCTTATGCAGGTGTATGTTCCATTATTCGGTCTTAGTGCCAGGAATAAGTCACGTAATGTACACAGCTTAGTGTATAAAATACGTTCAAAAAGTAATGGTATCCCTTTCCTGCCTGCTTTCAATAGCATTAAATATGCTTTATTCGCATACGTTTATTGTTCTATTTGTGTTTATTAAATACGATACAACAGGTGGCTGTCGTTTGTGAACACCAGTGACCATACACTGATTGAAAACAAATACAATTATATCATATAACGCAACTGTTTTCAATTTTACATGCTTGCCTTAAATTCGAAAATTATGTTGCAATAATTTAACATCCGACGGTTCGTGAGGATTTCAACACACGTATGTCTGAACACATGTTGTTTGGCTATTGAGCGGTCAAATAACACTGTATTCAAAATAACTATGAGTAAACAAACAGAACAACGCAACATATCCACAAATGGCCGATAGCCTGTACGCAAACAATTTATAGTTTACACAATACAATGTTAACATGTTATTGAGTGGTCAAGTCAGAACTTCCAATAATGTATTTGATTGCTGTTCTACTTATATGTTCATATAAAAAGTTTCAATGTTAAAGTCCTTTATAATAAATCAATTATATATGTTTAACGTAATCACAGATGAATGAAGTACACGTTTTTAATGAGGGCTAATTATAGATACCACTTCTTACATACATATTTAAGGATGTGTTAGGTGATAAGCGTGTGTGTATTTAAATAAAACGAAACGTATTTGTTCGGTTCCAAAATGTGAAAATAAATTAAATTAAACAAATTACATAAGCTTTATTTGCGTAGTTTCCTTCATGTTGTCTTGGAATTAAAAAATATATACTTGTAGTTTAATGCTAAATTAAAGATGGTATCTGAACGTTTCTTATGAAACTATGCAAAAAGGCAGCATGTATAAGTCTATTAACTTACAAAAAAACTTATTTATCCGTCTTTTATCAAATAATAAGCTTAAATTAATTGTCATAACAATTGATTCACATAACATGGGTTTCTGGCCAAAGGTGTATTATGTGTGAATGTTTATAACTCCTTTACTTAGCTGGTTGCCAGTAACTGATAAAATGAAGTTTGTTTCCCGAAACCACATTCAAATAAATTAAGTGAAACATATGATAAAGACGTACAAATCAAAACAACATGCCCTGAATGTCTTTCCGAATGTTCAATGCGATAAGACGGACGATCAGTGTTTTTTAAGTGTTGTTTTTTTCCTTATGTTTGAAGTGGGCCTTTAATACATAAACATACCATCAGAATTGTAACGTCCTTTTAAAATTCGTAAAAACATAAGCAAACAGTTGTTCTACACGTGTTTTAATGGAGGTATGGCATGCATTAAGGTTAATATTTACTACCTGACGCTTCTTATCTCTGGGTATATATATACTCGACAGTATACTGGTTTTTCCTGGTGACGCGGCTTACATATTCACTTCTATATATTACATATGTTGTGGTCCGTCACTAAATTACAGAAATGATTAAGAATAATGGTCAAGAAATATACATGTGTTTGTTTGCATGTATATTAAAACAGAACTCTCCGTATTTTAAACATATGTGTGTAATACATTGGAAACAATTTAATAGAGTAATGTAACAAACATTATTATTTTCCATTTGGGACAAAGCTAAGTTCCGAGTCAGAAAAATGTGGACTGTATCGCAGTATTGTATATATGTTCGTCCATATATATTCCGATTTTTAAATTTCAATATTTCTTTTTGTGAGTGTATTACTTATAATGTAGTTACTGTCAATAGTTAGCCATACACCACATATATACACTTAAAGTGTCACACAGCAACGGTTTACACATTATTAGTTTAAATACATTTAGAAAAATAATTTTCATCGATCTTGAACTAATACTAAGTAACCAATTATTTATTTTTAAAAAAAAAGTGGGAAGTACACTTATGTGAACTGTCTAAACATTTTAGACATGATTCCAAAAAAAACGTATGCATCAGTCTGGAAAACAACATATTCCGTCTAGATCGCATTACACAAAGTACATTTCATTTCCCAATGGTATTTGTGGCTTTGAAATAAGAATTTTCCTTACATAAACTGACCTTTGCAATTTATATTTTGCCCTCTTCAAACCAAAACACTTCGTGTCAGGTCGCAAATAAGGCAAAGAGAATAATCGTTTTACGATCATTTGTCAAATAGAATATAAGACTTTTGTGTAGGTGTAAAACTAATTTGTTCTTGATTTACACTTTATAGTTCAGTTATGTTAAATGTATTGCACCAGATTGTCTTATCATATTCCCTTTTATAAAACATTAAAGTAAAGAATCCGATAAAATGTATAATTAAAATTGATATTTGGTTATTACATAATAAATGTAATACTATGCAAACAACATTTAAATTAAAGAGAAATAATTAGAAGCATACATCTACAAACAATCTGCAGCTTTAAATGCATTATAATAAGTTGTATACATGCTCAAACGTGGCATTCGGAGGTCAAGAGCTACCATTGGTATCTGACATGTTTGTTTAAAACTGGTATTTCAATAACAATTCAGAACCAGTCTTGGCCACACCTAAAGCGTCCGATGAAAGAAAAAGAAAAGCAATTTACGGACGAGTATTTTAACGACTTACGTTATCTTATGCTTGTACTTGGGTCTGTTTTCAGTGCATGGTGTTACGAAGTCTCATTGGTATGTGCCTAAAGATACAGTAAAACTCTGTGTCACCTTTAAAAGTAAAGACAATTGTAAACACACTTTTTAAACAGAAACATTAAAAAGACTCAATTGCTTCTGGTACGAATCATTTTATCTAAAAGTGCAAACATTTCTGAATCGATCGTGAATTTTTTTTAATTGATTTTTAATAGTATTTGAAGAAATTGCACTCATATATATCACGGAAGCACGATTAAAAGGAGACTTTCGCACGTATTTTCATTTGTCATTCAGTACTAATGTAGAGGGATTGAACGGATGTCATTAGTGTACATTCAACACAGTAACTGAAAACAAAATTGTTTACGACAAATCACATACATGGACTAGTGAAATATTGAGTTTAAATAAAAATACCAAATGTATAACAAAGTGACTCGTTCGCATGTTTTTAAAAACGGTCCGTGGTTGCACACATTCCGTGACAAAATAAACACCACTGAATGTTACGCGAAATGCTTCTATTCGCTGTTATCGTTTGTATATCGTTGAAAATGCTGATCGTGTATATGTTCTCATATAAATTACAAAAAAGTCTAAAACCGCATTTGTTACTTCGTTGGTCGGTAAAATTAGCAATGGATGATGATTTACTGACAATAAGGAATGTTAATATTACAGTTTAAATAGTTCAAATCGTTCTTTTATTTTTAGTGAACAGTTGTTTAGAATGTACTCATTATCATGAGTGTAATGCCGATAAAAATGATCGTTCAAGAACAAGAGCCAGTGTATTTACATTCCTATATAGATAACTGTGTCACTGGCAAAAAAGGGTAGAGTAAAATGGATTTTATTCAACGTTTCATAGATAAGCGAAAAAAAGTAAAGTATAATAATAAAACTCAAACACTTTGTCATTGAAATACTTTGCGATGTTACTAATTACGGGTTGTTCTAGACAATAGACACAGGATAGAATAAGCCCTGTATAAGTTATGCACCCAGTAGGACAGTTCAACAACGTACCTGCTTGATGAAATTAAATGATGCTTCAGTCCATAAATCGTTGGCTTAATTTAATATTTAATAAACTTAGAAAACATGTCGTTGAAGATTTAATGTCATGTCCGATAGATTTGTATTGACAATAATTAGTATGTATGGTCAGTGTTTGTTTAGATTGCGTATTTAAATTATGTAAAAAAATATAATGTATACACACACGATACATACAATGTATAACATATAAATTATACAAGTGTGTGTGTTTAAAGAGTTCGTGTGTGCAATAAGGAATGTACCGCATCTCGCACTTATCAACTTCATAATACTAGATCATTGCGAACTTAAGTTTAGAACGTGCATCGTTTATCATACGCTATTGTATCAATATATTTATATGTCTATTACAAAACTTTAATACAAGTAAGCATTATTTACATTTTACTCTTTGATAATGTTATATCTTGTAAAACATAACATAAGATGACCGATTCTCTAAACTTTATGATGTTGTAGACAACTTATGTGTTGCCCGTCTGCACATTTTGACTAAGATACATTTCCCCTGAATAAAGTCGGTCTTGTAACCTTCAATTTTCATCTCAACCTGTATATGTTCAGAAAGACCAGACAGTGTACATTTCGCTCATATTTATGTAAATCAATTCAGAACTTTCTGAAATAATTTTGACAGTTGCAAATTGTCTATACCTTCTGGAAACAAAGCACAATAAACAGGTACCTGGGTGAAAGCATTGCATAGGCAAATACGAAAAATATTGGTAAGCAGTTACATGGCATAGATACCTTAAACATTATGCTCTGCTGAGCTATGACTACACATTGAATACAAAAAAAAACGTCAAAACCCCAGATTGTATTATTGCTTTCGTGTTATTATATGTGTTTTTGTGGATGACAGTTTTAAAGTTGCTATACATTATGAATTTTAATATGGTTCCGTAAGAGAACATTGTAGTTGGATACAGCTATACCAGTAGCTTTTTAGGTATGAATGGAACGCTTTCATCGCATAAGCCAATGCGAATTACAGGCAAAGCGATAGAGCAGTGTTTATTTTCACAATCATTTAAGATAAGTGTCCGTGCGATCAACCAATGAAATTTGTAAAATGTCATCCATTGTCACCCTAGGCTGTATAAAAACATGTTCAAACCACAAATACCATTTAATGACGGACGAATTTGAAATTGTCTGTGAATGGTTGCTCCATCCGTTTTTGTTTTGATTGTCTATCGTGCTCACTGTCATGAAAACTTGTAAATAAAATCTCAATATTCGTCTTTTTTTTGTGGAATTATCATGGCTGATAAGTGTATTTCTATGTTTTAAAGTGCGCAATTAAATACAGTGTACTAATCAATTGTATTTTTTCGTTCTGGCGGTCATTTTGTCGGCTATTTGGATATATGATATATTTTATTTAATCAGATAATTAATCAATCGGTTACTTGCTTAAATATTTTTTTCAAACAACAAATTTGAATATAAACTTTCAAGGGCGTCTTTTTATACTACTTTATTTAAGTTATATCTAAAAGTAACATTTTGTCTGTCAGTTTGAATATTTCCGAATGCTCATTGATGACAAAGATGCATCATCAAGTTGATACAGAGTCATTTTGTTTAGAATTTTTTTGTTCGCACTGCATACTATAGTATACTATATATATACAACGCATTATATATTTAAGTACTGTACATACACGATAAAACGTTTATACACGTCACAATTTTCTAGTTATTAACGAGTTTTGGTTAAAGGGGCCGTCCAACAGATTCAGGCATGTATTGAAGCTTGTCATAAAATGCTTTAAATGCTTAATATTGATAAATTTAAACATTTGAACTAAAAATCTCCAGTAAAAAAAAACAAGAATTCAATTTTAAAAAAGGAAAAAAAAATAACCCTCAACAGGGATCGAACCACTGACCCCTGGATTCCTGGAGTCCTGGAGTAAAAAGCTACCCGCCTAGACCACTCGAACATCCGCGCTCATGTTTGTAGAGGATGTATTTTTTAGCTATATAAGCAATCCTCGTAGTTTCCCAAAATATCGATTTGCGTCGATACGACGCTTTGTCTTTAATGAAATTAATAAGATAAATGAAAGTTGTCTTGCTAAAACAACCTTATATTTAAAAACTCATATAAAACTGATGGAAAATATATTAACCGAACATATACCCATATACCAGCTAAATAATTTAATGTAAATTAGTTATTATATGGAAATAATGGGGTAATATGAAAAGTCCCTTGTTATTGTAACTCTTCCCAGATATCCGAAACTTTAGTAAGAATGCCCATGGGTGCAAAACGATAAACACACATCAATAAAATACATGTGGTAACTGATAATCATAACAAACAGAAGATGTTGGAAAAAGCAAGTCAATTGAAGATTCAGAGAAACATCTTGACGAGGTTAAACAAGTCTATAAGAATAAAAATGTTACTTTAATTATACAAATAAGCGTAATATTGTACCTGTTATGCAGGAGAATATTTTTCCATTCCCATGTAAAAAAAGCACATTAATTTATTATAAAGCATATTGCCTTTAATTCAGTCACTACCATATGTCCATGCTCTTCAGTGGATAACGTTTTGTACTTCATTTCCATCGAGGTCGATGAAAACAATTATTGTATCCGCCGACAAAAATTGCGAAATGAATGTGAATTGGACCGATGAATTTAATTACTATGTATTTATCATTAAGATTGAATTATTGTGAATTTTACACTTGAGATTTTTGTGTACCCATGTTCCGGCGAATATTCTTCGATTGTTGAGAATTATGTATATTTCTTAAGGCCTATACATAGACATATGAGTTTCAAAACACATAACAATACACAAAAACATTCAAACAACCATAAAGTAACCATGAAAAAAAAACATATATATGTACTAAAATAATTGTCATTGTTAAACAAAGAAGAGAAATAACACTAGTATAAGCCCCTCTACACAATACACTTTGATATATACAGCATCGTGTGTACAATTCGAAAAGAAAACACCACGTCAGGATACATTATGTGTGCGATCTTATGTATTTTGGATGAGCATAATGATAATGCATGGTCAAATTCTAATTAAATATGGTAGAGACTAGGTCATATATTGGTTGCCAGTATAACGGCAAAATATGTAAAATTTAATAAGTGTATCAGTACCAATTTTCGGTGAATAATGTTGAATAATAAAACAATACACATTTTGCAAATATCGTCTTTTTCAAATTATGCCGAAGTCCATCGCAAAACATTATATACCCTTTTGATTACATGGATTCTCAACGATTGTCTAAAACAGCTTTTTGTCTTTGGGTGATAACAACACAAATAATGTAGACAAAAAACAGATACGCCTCACGTAAGTTCTATTCAAAGTTTCCAGTACTGAACAGGAATAAATGAAGGAAAACATAAAGTAATGCATAAACGTGTATCTGTAAACTGTAGTTGAGTACCTGTTCATACACACACACACACAGAGTGCATTATGAATTAAGATGTTCTATGTAACTCAGATGTAACTATTTCTCAAGCATTTTTTCCATGTTCTGTATAGCTAAGTGTATTATTTAAGCTTCGGTGATATACTAGTATAAATACTCAATTTACACAGTGCTTCATATATCAAGAAGAAGTTTAAAGGGAATTGAATACAATACACCATGCACTTGAGGGGCCAATATTGCTATTTCTATAAGCCTGTTTTTTATTAATGTATTATTCCAGGGCAATGTCAGGGCTATTTCAGTAAGGTATAACAATGTCAAATAATTAATAATCCAAGAAATCAGGCTATTGCAGCCCACCTTCTTCAAATTATGGTGTGGATTTCGTGGAAGCTTAACGTCTCGCGCTCTTTTTTTCTTCTACATATATCCTTTACCCCGTTACTTTACTTTGTTATTGTCTAGATTTCTCTCTCGTTTCTGAATACCACAATACGCACGTATGTTTGGACCAAACATGCGAAATCAGGTGTATTTGCTTACCAAATATTTGAATAAAAAGCTTCCGGTTTTAATCATGTATGTATATAACGATATATTTCGAGACATCGGTAGTTATGTCCTGTTTGGGTATGTAAGCCTCAAAATGTGGTTATCAAAGATAGATCAAGAGTGTATCATGTTTGACATGTTTGTTACAATTGCCTTTAATTGCTCAACCACCTAAACGTTAACAAAGTGAACAGTAAACAACGTTGGTATAGCAAACCAAAGGACGGTATACAATGTCGCATGTCACATATAAATAACTATTTAATGTGTTTTGGGTGATCTTTTTTTCGTACTCCAAATAATGTGCACATGTATTTAATAAAGAAATACTTTGCAGGAAAGTGTTGGTTATTGCGGTGCGTAGGAATTTGAACCACGAGGGCGATAGCCCGAGTTGTTTGACAAAAATCATCGGAATAACAAACCGTTGGTTATTTCCGAAACAACAACAACTTTACCTTAAATAATTTTGATTCAACTATGAATTTATTCATTTTGAGTGATTAATATAAAAACTATTTGAATCTATACTCCGATCTTTTTTCCCGCGAAAAACATAAACACATGCGTTTCGGTGACAACTACACACTTAAACATTGAGTGAATAATAAAAGTAACATCGTAGATATTATTAAACTCAGTTAAGCTAAGAAATGACAAAAAAATACGAAATTTATCAAAAGGAAACATTTTTGTGAACTTGAATATAAAAAACAATTATACAAATAATGTTGTTTTACTGTGCTGCATTATGCAAAAACGATGTATTTGTCAAAATCTTGCAAGATCGCACGTTTAAGAAAGTGCATGGTAATCAGCAAGTTCTCTGAATATCCGGAACTACTATTAAAACACATGAATCCACCAATGGTTTGTTGCAGAATAGCCCACACAAGTTTTCCTAGTGTGTAGAATCTGTTTTAACTGTGATATAAGACACTGCACTGACAATATTTAATTATCGCATGCACGATGCCACGAAAGGTTATGTGGATCCGTATGCCCATATAGAATACTTGCCTAGTTTTCATATAGTTAAATTAAAATCAGATATGTCGTGGAACAAAAACAAATATTCGATTACATATTTAGCATATTAGAATGTATTATGTTTCAATTCATTTAAATACATGGTCATTTTTTAAAAGCATACATAGTTTACTCGTGTATTTTCTTAAAAACAGTGGTCAAGTGGTAGGATGCTGGTTTAGGAATCGGAAGGTCCCTGGTTCGAGTCCCGCTCAGAACACTGTATGTTTCTAAGCAAAAAATAATCCCATGGTTGCTCCTCTCCACCCAGGTGTTTAAATGGGCACCAGAGAGGGAAACAAGCAAATGTGCGGTGGCTGCATACTGCGCCCATTGTTAACGAATAAATTATATTCCAGTGATCAGGGGATTAATGTTAAAGTCGGTTGAAGATGCACAAGTCTCCATAATATACTCTTAACCGGAACCTTGAACCTTTAAAATCCCGAGTTCGTGTTTTTGTAAAACGACCAGTATAAGCACTTAATCCAGACAAGTGCAAACAGTTGAACGTGACATTTATCGTTTAACGTCGGTTTGTGGTTTAATTCTTATAAAGTGTATATTAACAATGCCAACCATGTGCTTGTTCGCACATAAATAACAACACAAGTGCTTGTACCTATTTGTTGGATAATCACTAGCAAACATGTTAAATGATTTATGTTGTTTATATCGCTCAACGGTTTAAGTAGGCGGTGAAATTATTGTTCATGTACAGCGAGTCTCCGCTATATTTAAGTCCCATTAACACTCAAAATCAACGAATATTTCGTAAAATAAAGTTAACATATAAAAAGTCAGTGTTTCTTATATTAATAGCCGAAATGTCAACGACAGATGTGGTCTGGTAACATAGATTTAACAAGATACAAAATGCTCAGCCTCTTTTTTATTTGTTGTGGTACAATATATCCAACACATGTTCATGTACCAATTTAGTGTTCGTAACTTTATTTTACGAAATATTTTACGAAATATTCGTTGATTTTGAGTGTTAATGGGGCTTTAAGTTCCTTTTAAAAAATGGTGGAAAATCTTATACTTTGAACTTGATATTCCACAAAACAATGTTTCGAATATATAAATGAACATATCACGTCCCATCTTTAATGACATATCAATGTCGACATAAATTTGGAACAATTGCTATTAAAGTTATTTACTGTTCAATGAACTCACTTGACATAGGTTATAAAGTTGTTTTCGTCCAAAAGAACACATTTATTAGACGACAAAATGTGGGCAATATGATATGGCAGATATATAGTCCGCTTACTGTATTTGAAAGTTACCAGTATTGAACGAAGCATTTAAAGCAAACATTGCAGACATCTGTAAGAAATATAATTGCAATTTAGAGCGATCATCTTATTGTACAACTATTATTTTGGTTTAGCTTTTTCCACTTACGATACTTAACGATATGTGACAATAGAAGGCGTATTTATATAAAAGGTATTCGTGTGTGCCTGTCTGTCTTCTACATATATAAGCGTTTAAATCAGCCAACATATAAGATCGGCATTGCGAAAGAACTTAAAGACAGATATGTGATTTATTATCCAATTTATATGTGTCATGCAGGGAATTTCCGAGGGAATTAATTTTGATACGATTTTGTACAGTTTATGCGATTTGTATGGACCATTCAACAATTATTGCGGGTTAGGACAACACTCGACAGTGGTTCTGTAAAAGTGATTGATACTTCATGGAAAACAGGATTCATGAGATATTGACACTGTTTACTATTCCATGAAGAACTGACTTCAGAATGGTTGGGAAATAAGTACAGTGGTTTGTTATTTTAATCTATTTATGTTTACATGAAATAAAAATAAAAATAGTGCTTTAAATATTTAAATACTGCTGATTTTGGACATTGGTTATGAAAAAAGAACATAATAACAGTACTAAGCACTTCCACACAAGACTGATGTGATGAGTACCTGTTTCTCAAAAGTCCAGGTTCAATGTCAAACGTTTATCTGCGGTATTGACGTTTCTTTATTGCCTTGTTTTCTGCCATTTGCGGTCTACCATTTTCATTAATTATTGCAATATCAAAGAAAAGACCTGTGAGGTCAATTTTATTTCCATAGCTACAAACGACGCATATATTTGCATAGTTATTAACGCTGATACAGACAACTTATTTCAAATACTGGCCGGTAATTGTTGTGGAAGCCAAACATTTCGCTCTCTTTCCTTTTTCCACACATTTTTCCACACGAATCTCTTTACCCATTTCTGTATTCCTTGTTTTCCCTCCTGTTTCCGCCATACCGCATAACGTCACCGTCCTCTTTGGCTATATATTAAACATGCGAAAATAAAACACAAACAAATGCATTTGCTTAGCATGTAATTTGTACATAGTGTGTGAGACTAAGACTTGCAGGAACCACCTGCCATGCGTGGACATATAAATGGGCATATTGTGTTGAACCCTAACCTAACCCTGTCTGCTAGGACCATAGATTTTAATTAAAATGACAGTTTTTCCCAGGTGTAACCTCTGCTAGTGTCAATGTTGTTGTTAGAATAAACACAGCCAGGGAATTCCAATGTGAGCATGGATGCTCCAAATAAGGCAAATGTTATAATTAGATCTGATGTTTAGGGCCATTCTTGAACTTCGATTGGTCAGGCCTAGTATTCATGCATATCAATTATTTGTATTCCTATTGTAAGTCGCCCAACTCTTCAGTGTACTTAGAACCTTGAAACAAGTAGGTTGGTCACTCATGTGCTAGTAGACTCTGAAACTAGTGAGTCTGGAACGACTGTTAATCATTTTTTGGGGACTACAGATGGCAATATGCAGTAAGTAATATTTTTTGTTACCTCATAATTGTCAGTTTTATAGCATATTCTCTAGCAGTAGGCCTAACCGATATTTTGTAATTTGCTTTTCTGAAGTTTACAATTGCTCCTCTCGAGTATAAGTTTATTTTTACAAACACCAACTGGCTTAATCTGTCTCGAGAGCATAGTATGTTATCTTCAAATGTGGCCTACGGAGGTCAAGAGATACAAATGGTATTTGACATGTTTGTTTAATACTGCTTTTTAATATCAAATCAGAACCATTCATGACCGCACCTAAAGCTACCGATGAAAGAAAAAGAAATGCAAGATATATGGGCGAGTACTTTTACTTGTTTTACAAATACCGTATCTTTTTGCTAATGCTTGGGGTTAGTT
>VMBQ01011985.1:4156-14916 GCA_007657795.1 Dreissena rostriformis | reverse complement strand
GATCAAAAACAAAAAAGCCTAGATACTTTGAAATGAGTGCTTAAGATTGCGATATTACCATGAACATCTATTGCTTTTTTAATATAAAAAAAAAAAAAAAAAAAAAAAAAAAAACACACACACACACACAAAATTTTTGTTTTCCTGTCTTTTTTAATTTTTGGAGCAGAAAACACAATTTCTGTTTCCTGTGTATTGTTTTTTTTTTAACGGAAAACATAATTTCTGTTTTCCTGTCTTTTCTTTTTTTGTAGCGGAAAATACAATTTCTGTTTTCCCGTCTTTTTTATTTGTTTTTGGAGCAGAAAACACAATTTCTGTTTTCCTGTCTTTTTATTTTTTGGAGCGGAAAACACAATTTCTGTTTTCGCGTCTTTTTCATTTGTTTCTGGAGCAGAAAACACAATTTCTGTTTTCCTGTCTTTTTATTTTTTGGAGCGGAAAACACAATTTCGGTTTTCCTGTCTTTTTTTATTTTGACAGCAGATGTCACCTTAGTTCCACCGTAACCTTCACTTACTTAAACGTTTAAAGAAAACCCGTTGATAAACTTCATTAAGTACAAAGAGGGCCTTGTGGTACACGTCATTTACGTTTTTACTTCTGACCAAACTTTTAGTTGCTATGATGCCATTACTAATTAAAAACAAAAGTCGGGATCCTGCCATAACTTAATATTACTTAAGCTAGCTCGGTTGATGAAACTTATGGAGATCCTTTTCTTATTGCGATAAACGTTATGGGAATGCTGTTTTGTCCGTGACAAAGGTCTCATTAATCAAGTTGTCCAACTATTAAATTGTTAACTAACAACTTAAGAGCATTGGCAATGTTAATATGAACACTTAATTAAGGTATGATTCAAGGGAAATTATTTTGTTACTTATCCATTAATGCAATATTGTATTATTGTTTCATAAATATAAAGATATATTAAGGATTCACAGATTGTACTCAATTATAAACAACTAAAATAATGTCGATGTTGCACACATTCAGTCATTAAAATGTTTATGTTTGTATTTGTATGTCGTTTTCTATTATAACATTAAACATGTGAAGAGGAAACTGAAATGCAAATAGTATGGCATTGTGTAAATTTAATAATTACAATTACTGAATTATTCAACCTAATCAATTTAGATGTTAAAAATGTATTTATATTGATATTCGTGTTTTGTTTTGTTTGTCATTAAAAAAAATAGTTTTGTATTTGTATGTCGTTTTGAAACATAACATTAAACATGTGAAGAGGAAACTGAAATGCAAACAGCATGGCATTGTGTAAATTTAATATTGATATTCGTGTTGTGTTTTGTTTTTTATTTAATTTTGATAAGTATGGGACAGGGATGTTATTTTTATTATTTGATTGAAATTTATGAATTGAGGTATGCTTTCCGTTGTGTATTATAAACTTTTGTGTTTCAATAAAACAAATCTAACATATTATTCATCTTTCTGCACAAACCAATATGTATTGCAAAAACAGTGAAGTAACACGTTGCGACAACCAGTGCCATTGACGTCAATTATATAAAATAACTTAAAAAGAAAGAAAATTGAGCAAGTAGACACATTCTTACATGTATAGTATAGAAAACCCCACTATTACTTATATTTACCAGCCAGGCACCCTCAAATCGTAGAAAAACCAAAACTGAAGTATAATCCCCAAATACAGATTTGCGCTGCCTGTATGGTCAATATGATGTCATAATACTTCTCAGTGGGGTTTTCTATTTGTTATATTGTACCAAACGTTGACCACAATTGTATAACTCTCACAGTAAGACCACATCAACACTTTGAAATACTCTTGGTGGTTATATACGCTAGACGGATGGTCCACATCCGTATTGACCATATATGGAAGTCTTCCGAAGTGAACATACGGAAAGGGCCGATTGAGAACATTTTTGGAATGACCGCCACATTGAATTCGCTGAGTTGTTGAGAAGATGGTTCAACATATTTTTAATGTGTTCTTTGTTATTCGTTAAGCAAACAACAGATGCATGTATGAAACACAACGATATATAACACATTTGAATGAATTAATCGTAAATACAGACTAGTTGGCGATTGAATGATGACAGAAGATCGGTCATGTTTTCGACTGTACGTTACCTACTTTTTAAGGTTTAGGACATATTTTCTGCACAATAAACCTGTCAAAACGGATATTAGTTTGGATTTAAGACGGAATTCATATTATTAAATAAAGATACCTATTGCTTCAACTTGTATAAGTATATATTTTCTGTTTATTGTTTTAAATGTCGTCCTGTTTCGCCCTAAGACCATGAAGACGTTTCGCACCAACCGACCGCCCTGTCTGAAATCAAATTACAATTGAACCGAACGCCGTGTTATACAACTTTTTTGTGAACTAAAACAGTAGCATTAATAATAATTACTTCAAAACGATTATAACGATCACTGCATGTATCACATATCAATGAGTAAAGGTGATACATTTATATGATTGAAAGTATACAATTATTGAGTGATATTAAAAATCTAATTAATGAAGTATATATCAGTCTAAAAAACAAAACGTTTTGGCCAAAGTGTAATACACTAACTACCACTAATAGCCCAAATTCAAATTTACTGGGCAGTCAACAGCAAAGTATAACTTGCTCTGAATATTTTTGTCTGAAATCCGGTGTTCTCCAATGAAAACAATTCGCGTATAAACATCATAATTATTTATCGGTTACATGATTGAATAAACAATCTTATTTTACTTTTCTTCATTTTAGAATAATTTATTTTTTAAGGAAAAATCGTCACAATTTACTGAAATTACAAAAACACCAGTGTCCGTCATTCTTATTGGTCAACACGTTGGATATTTCCGCTGTAAATGTGTACGATATCACAAATACTTAATCAAACATAAATAACCAAATATCAGACCTACCAATCAAAGGCAAAATTTAAGTTTACGTCAGTTTAAATGAATGAAATTTAAGACACAAAAATAAATACATATCACAATTATTTTCCAGCACTGTCCACGTTATTTCTCACAAATTAATTTAACTCTTAAATTCAAATACTGTTAGAGTCTGACCAAATTTGTTTTTAAATAAATAAGAATTGTAACAATATTGGTAATGTCTGACCCAAGAACCTGCAAGCAGACGTAAACAGAAAATCGAAAAAGTGAAGAAGTTAAATGGGACATTTCATTTCAAAATAAATGTTTAGTAGATTTTGGCTTCAAATGATGTTTTCCATCAGTTTAATTTGGACGTTAAATTGCTGTTTCCTTGCAGAATTGACAAGTACAAGTAGTTCACGCGGGTTTGTTTGTAAACAAAAGCCAGGGTGGGGGCGGCGTTAATGAAATACCGCGTGAAAAGCCGACCCGCGAGAATACCGCATAAGAGTTATATACTGACAAAAGGTCTAGGCAACAATTTGTAGCGGTTCCGTGGTCTAGTGGTAACACACTGGCTTCACAATCCAGAGATCGCTGGTTCGATCCCCCGCTGCACCTAACTAATAACTCGTCTTTCGCATGAGACGTTAAGCCGAGGTGCAGTGTACTAGGTGCTATACACCGGGCACTAAAAGAACTAGGGTCACCTCTGGAACGGGGTGTCTCCTGTATCTTGCACTATCCCCCGTAACCAACTAACACGTCTTTCTGAGGGCGATGGCCATATGGGAGACAATCCCGGTGCATTTGATAAAAAAAATGATGATGAAGGCAACAATAGACGCTTGAAGCTTGTGGATATATGTGTAAAGATCAATTTAAATTAGATGTTCATGTCTAGCCCAATTATATCTCGTTGATGGATTTCAAAATAAATCGGCCGAAAGTATCATCATATTAACAAGAAGTGTTGCTTAACTCGATCAAGTTCAGATATGTTTGGGGAAAAATGTGAATGCGTCTCTTCTTTGTAGCAATGTAACACATTGTAATGTGTAGTTGTTACTTTTAGCTCTCCTGAACATATAGAGCTCACGGGGAGCATTTAGGATACCGTGATGTCCGCCGTGCGTACTATAGCTAGGATTTGAAAAGGGCATGATGTACTTAAGTCAAAAGGGCACTTTAACGCGCGTAGTCATATTAACAGTTTGACGTATTTTCAATATAGCAAATGTTATCAGTCTCCACGCATGTCCCGAAACCATTACTGGCCTCACGGTTTAAACATATCAACTATTACTGACATGTCGACTACAAAGTGGTATTTGACCTTAATTTGTTACCGACCATGAGGGCCATTATTCTGGATTTTTTTCCTGGACCTTGTGCAATTTAACTGGCTTTGTCCCAGGGCGGGCAGACTTTCGCGGAGACTGTAATATAAAAAAAAATGCATTTTATATTACAAGTATGTTCATTTAAAACATTGTTTCTCTAATTAATACAACTAGTTTCACTGTGAAAAACTAAGTTAATTTATTGAAACTACAAACACAATTTGATGAAAAATAATGTGATCAGGTCAAAAAGGGCATGTCGGGGGCCCGAGGGACATAGTAGGGAGCTAATTGGGCCAGACGGGTACTGCGCCATTCCGTTTAGGCCTGGGATCAAAATATGCCCTGCCTGAAGGCGTGGGGTTTTTAAAGTTGAATTTATATTTGGTATGTGACATTCGATTGTGGCCCTCTACAATGATTGTTCAAATTATACGCCTGTGTTCGAAACTGACCACGCCCCACAAGTTGAGTGATATTGTTCGGATCATTCCAAGCCTTTCGCGTAAGTAAGTGAACATACATGTATAAGTGTGTTTGTTCCAAAATAGTCAACTGAAGGAATTTACATTTACTTCCTAATGCTTCAGATGTCATTATTCAAAAGCTATCATGTGGATGCGGGGATATGCAGGTTTTGTTTCGTGAGGTATGTTAGTTCAGATTGAATTATACAGATTGCGTGTCTAGATCTCTATTGTGTGAAATTTTTCAACAGACTCATCGAAACCTTCCTGTTTTGGTGTTTGTTCAATCACTATAACAATAAAAAACTTCCCTGTATTTGGCATATTACGTTTGAAGAAAAAATAACTTCCCTGAATGGGTGTTCTAAAATAACAAACTCATGGTTCAATGTCGGGACTCACCTGATGCAGTCATCCGTATGTCATCCAAAGATGCTGAAATGCTTATCTCATGATCTCAAAGCTGGACAACAATTTGTGGAAAAAATGTACTTCCATTTCCTTTCGCTGATTTTGCTCATAATTAAATGACTGTCCTCATTAGAGTCCTCATATCACTTTTATCCAAAACAAAGCTTTGTCGCAATCGGTAACAATTGTCTATTTAAAAAAAATATAAACACACACACACACACACACAGAAACTACTTATAACGCATATATTTATATATCTGCCAAAACAACAAACCCTTTCTTTTTACAAAACAACGTTGACAACCCTTGCCTTATACTCATGTGAGCGACCACCCACCATGACCCTCTTGTATGGCTATAGTAAAATCTTGTTAACACTCTAGAAGTCACATTTATAGTCCAATCTTTATGAAACTTGGTCAGAACGTCGAGCATCACGATATCCCAATAGCTCACCTCGAGCACATTGTGCTCATGTTAACTAAAAATATCACAGACAAACACAACAGGAAATTAACAATAATTGGTTTCAATAAATTTATTTTTGACATGCTTATAACAATACACATTTTAAATATTTGCAATAAACATTAATTTTAAATAAAATTTTAAGTTTATTATCATTTTTTAGTTAAGTTTGACTCTTAAATATAACAGATGCCTATACACATTAATTATTTTTTACAATATATTAATATAATGTACATAGAACCCTATTCAACTCTGAGCTAAAGTTCTCTCATTTTACTTAAACCTCAACAAATAAATGTTCATCACGAAAACTGCAAACAGTAAAGTCATGATAACAAAATAGAAATGACACATAATGCATACTGAAGTGTTTGTTTCAATAAAAGTTTGAGATCTGATACAAAGAAGCTTAACCAACTTAAACAAATCTGCAGATATATGAAGCATAGTGTGGTAGCTCAAAGATGTTGAATACAGTGTACATGTACATCACACGTACATCACACATTAAACACAATTCTTATACTTCTAAAGGATGTTCGATTTCAAAATTTAATTTAGCACTACATTGCAAGATAACTTTCAAAACCATATATTAATACAGTCTATGACATTCCCTGCAAATGTACCAACAATTACATACCACAAAAAATAATGCTTTAACAAGAGCACCGCATAGCGGGTGCCAACGCTCTGCTGTGGGTGCAGTTATGACCTTGAAGGATGACCTTGACCTTTCACCACTCAAAATGTGCAGCTCCATGAGATACACATGCATGCCAAATATGAGATACACATGCATGCCAAATATCAAGTTGCTATCTTCAATATTGCAATAGTTATGGCTAATGTTAAAGTTTTCGGACGGCGGACGAGCTGGCTATGACAATACCTCGGGTTTTCTTCAAAAACAGCTGTGCTAAAAATTTAATCAGAATACCGCTAAAAATATATTCTACATTCAGACAAAAATTACATAATTTATTAATAAAATGGTGGCATCTCAGTCTTTATTGAAGCACAATTTATGATATTCTGCTTATGAAAATTCCACAAGACAGCTTATATATATTCCTGAGAATGAGTTTTTGAAAAGTATAAATAATCTTATCTTTTTTCTTCACTTTATAAACTTTTATGATTATCACTTCATACATACAGTATTAACACGTTTGATTTACGCATTTGATTACGATAGAGAAATAGCGCCAATGATAACATTACAGTGTCCTGAAAAAGTAACGAAGAAAAGAAAATAACTTGTTAGTTTAACTTGGAGAAAGCTAACATGCAAACAACATGTGACATATTTAACAAGATAATGAAATGTATCTTACTGATTATTGATTATGTTTATGAAGACTTTGTGTATCACAGGTGAAAATATTACTTTTTTTGTTCAGGTAAAAATATAATGAAATTAATAACTTTCAATCACAATCTCTTAATATAACTGCGTGTAATAATTGAATATAGTCACACCAACCATGTACATGTCAACGTCATACAATGGAACAGTTTTAAAACATTACAACAAATAAATTAAACAGAAGTTTAATCTTTTTTTGATTAGTCCTAAAATCTTTTCACTTTTAAAATGTTTGGGGAGTCTAATAGTTATAATGCCATTTTGTGATAAACATAAAACATAGAAATATTAAGTGAATGCAGTCTCTCCACAGTAAGCCTTGACAAGGCATGGAAATGACAATTCCAAGTTGCTGATTACAGTTTGTGCCACTTCAGAACATGGTTCATACATGTCTCAATATTCTGACCCCAGGACTACAAACTATCCTAATACTGACCCCAAGACTACAATCTATCCTAATATAAATCTAAATGAGCCTCACCCTGGAAAAGTTGAGCTTAATGCATGTGCATAAAGGGTCCTCCCAGCTTAGCCCCTGCAGTCCGCATAGGTTTATCAGGGACGACACTTTCTGCCCCAACTTCTTTAAACAAACAAGAGCTGTGTTTGTCAGAAACACAATGCTACTGCGCTTTGAAGCCATACATTTGACCTTTGACCTAGAAGGATGACCATGACCTTCACCTTTCACCACTCAAAATGTGCAGCTTCATGAGATACACAAGCATGCCAAATATCAAGTTGCTATCTTCAATATTGCAAAAGTTAGGACCAAGGTAAAAGTTTTGGGACAGAATGACAGACAGACAGGCCAAAAACAATACACCCCCTTTTTTAAAAAGGGGGCATAAAAATACCATAACAGCGGAAAGTTTTGACCCTGATGAGCCTCTGCATACTGCACAGGCTAATCTGGGACAACAATTTACACACATGCATTAAGCCCCATTTTCCCAGAGCAAGACTCAAATCTATTAAATCTAAAATACTCAACACAATTAAATCATTGGAAAATCGCGTAGGTCAATTGCAAGTCAACCATAGAGGGACATGAAGTTAAAATTCATATTGTATTCGTAATTCTAAATAGGTCTGAGGTCCGTGTATGACGGTGGAATCATTTCCACATTATTCTGAGGTCCACAATTGTTTGAGGTCACAGGGCTCCATCCCAATATGTCATACAAGCTCCAGTACCTGCCATAACACAAAAATAAACATTTCCATAAATGTATCAAAGTCAAGAACGCTAATTTGCGGAAGATTTTCATCCTTGAGATTCAACCATTTTTTTGTCAACATATTCATAGCCATCTTTTTAATCCATTTGTTAAATATCAAGTTATATACATGTGTAGTCAGAATGTATTTATCAATATATCATTATTTCAAATATATACACATCTATTAATGTAATCAATAGCATCACGTCAAGTATTTTATCCAGTATGTATATAAATATATTATTTAATCCAATATATATCCATCTATTGTTGGATCAATGTAGTATATGTCAATGATTTTATCCAGGATTGTTATATAAATAGATAATAATAATCTATTATTTTATTCATTTTTTTGTCTTCAATATCACGTTCGAACAACTGACAATAATTGTTTACCCAGATTTTCATTTTCAAATTCATACCTTTACTGTTCCTTGACTATTCGCTGCAACAACTACATTGGATCCCTGAAAAACAACGCAATAAGAATATAAATATTTCAAAGACATGAACTTGGCTAGAGATATTCTTATAACATAAACCCCTGTAGAGACATTTCTGTGGTGTTAACTTTACTAAAGATATTTCCGTGATGTAAATTGCACTAGAAATATTCCAAGCCATGATGTAAAATACCTAGAGATCTTAAATATTTTAAATACTTGCCATGAAGCATGTTTTTTGTAACTTACAGGACTAGTATCACTTTATATATATGCAATAAATTCCATGAGGAGATAGCTGTGAAGCCATAACATCTCTCTTGATTCCTGTGCATGTCCATTTTACATGAGTGGGTTTGGGTTTTTCGACCTTACAAACAAACATTATTTGCTATTCATTTAAACTCCATGTTCATTGATTTTCTTGTATCATTTCTTCTGAACTTTTATTTTACTTTGTAATCACAATTGTATCTGTTTCGAAAAAAAATTAAGATAATGCACAGCAGTTTTAAAGTTGCACAATAACTTCAAATTGTTTTAATGAATGTTCAAATATTTTCTAATTTTGTAACATTTTTCGACCTTTTACTTTAACTGGCCAGCCATTACCATACAGCATTTCAAGTAATTGAGTTAAGCTCAAGGAAAAAGGGGCTTAATGCATGTGATAAAAGTGTCAGCCCAGATTAGCCTGTGCAGTTTGCACTGGCTAATCACGGATGACTCTTTCCTACTGGGTTAACGTTAAGAAGAGACTTCCTTTAAAAGAAAAATTATAGAAAAGCAGAAAGTGTCGTCCCTGATTAGGCTGTGCTTATCTGGGACATAAGTTTAGGCACATGCATTAAGCTCAGTTTTACCAGAGCATGGCTCAATTAATTTTAAGTCGCTGGACAAGACTTACTGGTCGCCATGCAACAGCACTGACAAACTCATTGGAATCATCCTCCTTCTTATCCTTCTCCTGCAAGTAGACAATAAGTGATAGCGGAATACATGTGATGAAGATAAAGGGATTTAAGTAAATCTGTAAATAGGTCGCCGTGACGTAGTGGGTATGGTGTCCGTTTAGTGACTGGGAGACCATGGGTTGATCACCACTGTGAGAGCGTTCTTTAGATCTCCCCTAAAGACAACAAGTCTTTTACACAGAAATGGACTCATGAGCATGTCAAAAAGCCTTACATTTTCAATGCAATCGAGTTTAAATAGATTTAAACTAAGTAAATCTGAAGGATTCAAAAAACTTTTCTTAATGAAGGCATTTCTTCTCTTTGCTTTACAGAACTAGACATCTTTTTTTTTAACAAGAAAAATCGACAATCTGATACACTTCATAATTTTTTCAGGCAATTTTTAAAGAATACAAAACTTTTGATGAATGAGCCCCAGTATTTTCAAACATACCACAAACATCCAAAAAAAAACATTTCTAAATTCAAGCGAAAAATCATGATTTTCCTATTAAACAGACTTGTCTAATTATTCAAGTGCTTGCAAAACAAATGTGTGAAGACTGACAAAAACTGTGAAAAAACCATACCAGGACACTTTTCACAGTGTCAAACTTGTAAGTGAGCAGTTGCTTGGACAGACCCTTGTAGTACACGTAGAGGGAGTTGTTCTCACTGCCTGCAATAGCAAACATTTTAATGAGACACGTTCTGGGAAAACTGGGCTTAATGCATGAGCGTAAAGTAACGTCCCAGATTAGCCTGTGCATTCCGCACAGGCTAATCAGGGGCGACTCTTTCTGCTTGTGTATCTTTCCTTTCAAGGAAGTCTCTTCATAGCGAAAATCCAGTCTCAGCAGAAAGTTTTGTCCCTGATTAGTCTATGCACACTGCGGACAGACACAAAACAAATGCGCTTGACAAGACATGAAGAAAACTGGGGTCACCGCCTTGAAACGGTCAATGCAAAAGCATTTGGGGTGTAAACTTGTTTTAAGAAGCTCCAAACCTCACACTTGGCCCATAAATGTTCATTAAACATTTTAATGTACATAAAAATTGACCTCTTAGCATCAAAATTCAAATTTAATAGCAATACAAGAGAATACATTTCATTTTTAATTACAATTATACTATTATAGACATATAAATAAATAAATATATATATATATATATAT
>VMBQ01011984.1:0-20734 GCA_007657795.1 Dreissena rostriformis | reverse complement strand
TATTTTACATACATATAGCAAATAATGGAACTACATATACTTTATATGGAGAGAAAGTAGTGTTCGTTTCTAATACTGTTTAAACAGAGCACCAACTAGATACACAAACGAAAACAACTGCGATGAACTCCTTAAAACGGTTAAAGCAAAGTATTACGGTTTTAATCAAATTTAATGTCCTTGTGTTTCATTTTGTTTATCAACTTCCTTTGTTTTACGGTAGTATGTGTCTGTAATATTATTGCCTAACAATAAATGCGTATTAATAAAATATTATATTATATCCGTGCAAGTGTTGTGCAAATGTTATTGTAATTTACAAATACTACTAGGTACACGTTTATCTTAACATGTAACGAGTGAAATACGGACATTTGCAACTTTTCTTTGTGGATAAACTACGAATAAATCGATGCATTGAAAATTTGCAAATACAAAAAACTTTCATGTATACCAGTAAAGTGTCTTGTTTTATAAAAAGTGGGCTTAGCCATTAGTTATGATTCAATTAATTGCCTATTTAACATTTAATACAAACGGATCAAATGCGGCGACTGTCAACCTAACATACTTATAAAACATATCCATTCATTTCAATAGGATGAAATGCTATTAAATTTGAATCTAAACATATTAAACTAAACATTATCATGTAGTCGTTCTTTCAGTAAAACTAAGTTTTAATAAGTGTGAGAAATATCAATCGATCCAGTTCCAGGGATATTTTATTTCAAAAAGATGTCTGAAAATGAGACCACTCCAATTCTTACCTGCGTTGTGAATTTATAACTCTTGGTAAGACGTTAAATGATTTATTCGCATAAATTCACTCCGATAAGCGTGATTTAATTGAAGTATGAGTACTCCACATACTCTCTAGTTCGCTTTTAAAGCGATGAGTTTTCTGATTAATTTAAATTACGCTGTATAATAACGTATAATAATTGTGAAATTAACCCTTGTTTTAACTTGTTTCGTAAATCGTTCTAGTTATATGAGTCGCGTTCTGAGAAAACTGGGCAAAATGCATGTGCGTAAATTGTCATCCCAGATTAGTCCCACAGGCTAATCCGGGACGACACTTTCCGCCTAAACTAGATTTTCAATAAGAAGAGACATCATTTAAACGAAAAAGTCCATAAAAGCGGAAATTGTCGTTCCTGATTAGCCTGTGCGAACGTCACAGGGTAATCTGGGATGACAATTTACGCAAAAGCATTTTGCCCAGTTTTCTCAGAACACGACACATATACGAAAACTTCACCACAGTTGATAATAGCTATACGTTTAACTTTACTTTAGACACAAGAGGAAAATATTGGGTTTTGATTGATGCGTTTGGTAAGTGTGTTGTCTTGTGATAAAGCTTGGAAAAATTCTAGTCATAGCCATTTTGTTATGGAATTTATATGGAATTAGTAAAGGAAACAGAAGGGCCAATATGGCCCTCTGTCGTTATCTTGAGGCCACATAATGATGTATTTGAATGTTTAAGAGTGTTACTGTACGTTTGAAGTTAATGATAAAAAGAAATCAAAAATAAAATTGCGGAATCTAGTTGGCCGTCATTATATGAGCATTATACCGCAACTTGATGTTGCAAATACAAGAATGATGTACTTCAATTTCTATACTGGTAAACTTCATCAAATTATGCTCAACTTTGTATTTTAATCCCATTCACAAAAACTATTCAATGGATGGGTTTAATCGTAAATTATTTTAAGAACAAAGAAACGTAAAAAATACTCGCGAGCATTAGTTGTTTGATCAATCGTAGTATAGGGAACACAACTATTGATTGAATATATTGACCCAATTTGTAAAAGCAAAAGCATGACGTCATGACGTTACTTTCGGCATAACAAATTTTAAAAACGCTCCGTTAAATTATGCACTTTATCTAATATTTTACCGAAAGTAACAATGATATAAATGTGAAATTTAATGAAAATAATATTTTTTTTTTACAGCGGTCATTTTGATACCAATTGAACATGGCAGGACGGATACAGAATTGCGAGTTGATCGCTACAAAAAACTCCAGACTTGAAACAGCAAGTGGATCGACGGAAACAAGAAACTACGAGTTAAATAGTGAAAAGGCAATGAAAAAGAAACTCTATGCGACCACAAGGGACCATGCGATTGTCAAAGTGACTGGTGGTGGGCTGACAATCGAATTTAGTACTGGTATGTATGAAATTTTCAAAAACTGTGCTGATGAGTTTTACCAGTCTGAAACTTTTAAATTTAAATGTCAAAAAACACCAGTGTATGATAATATTGGTAGTTTAGTGGAAACTAAATACAGGCTATCATCCGGAAGAAATGGTGTGCATACAATTAACTTATATCACACAACATGTCCATGTCTGGTTAATGGGAAAAAGGTGATTCAGTTTGCGGAAAGTAACATGTCAGAAATCATACAACTCAGTACAAATAAATTAATATTAGAAAACATCGCCGTCGATGAAGTGAATGCAAAATTGCAATAAATTCTCTAGGAATGCATGCTGATGTTAAAAAAATGAACAACTATGCAGAAAAAGATGTATGTGGTTTGAGACCGGAAATAAATGATTCCAATTTCACGGTAAATACCAAGCAACTTGAAAACTTTGAATCGGTGTTTATAGTTCAACACGTGAGAATTGACGCAAGTACTCAAACGGAGAGCATCGAGAATGAATATGATTTTGAAGCACTTTTTTGTTTGATTCAAACAATTCAAAGTCTGTAAGTGATGTGCGCAAAGATGTATGTGAGCATATTTTAAACATTGATCGCTGATTCAATGAGATGAAAGACGTTCTCCACAGTATACAAGTAAATACCACTACGAATTCCCGAGGTACGGACAAAAAATGCGATTGCTTGCAGGAAAACGTTCAAGACTTGAAGCAAACACTCGACCAAGTAAATATATCTGTACAGAAAAGAATAAAATCCCTTGGAGATATACTTAAAGCAAACTCCCGACCAAGTGTTCTTTCCAAATGTGATATGAATGGCTCTGTAGAAGAAACACGTAGACGGATGTCCGAGGATCCCGTAGAAAACGAAACGAGAAACCATACGAGTGACACTTGAGCCCAGCCCACAAGCGATCTCCGATATACAAGAAAGTACAGTGCATTTTGAAGAAGAAACCAATACAGGCGAGCTTATATCGAACATTAAACCACAAATATCGAAGACGTTACTGATTGTAGATTCAATTTTGAGAGGCATACATAATCGAGGATTATGCGAATCTGTGGACATATGCACTTTGCCAGGGAAAACAATGCTAGATATTCGTGAGAAGCTGAGTAAATTGAATATCTCGGACAAATCGAAAGTAGTAATATTTGCTGGCGGGAATGATGTCTCGAATGGCCAGCCGATTTCACTAATCAAAGATGTAATCTTCAAGACAGCGCAATGCATTCAAGAACATACAAATTGTGAGATATGTATCTGTAAAATAAGTCCTCAACGTGATATTGATGTACGCGATTTCAACCCCATGCTAGAAGATATATCGAGCGAACTTCCGGTAAAACTGATCGATTGTTATAATTGTTTTGTTTACGGAAACGGACAATTAACGAAACGACTTTTCAGACAAGATGAAAAACACCCAAATAATTATGGATCAAGTTCACTTGTGGCACCAATCAACGAAGTAGTGCATATTACTTAGAAAAAAATGCAGCAACAACAACAATAACAACATCGTCAACACCATCAAAATCAGCGGAGGCTTACTTCTTACGGTGACTTCATAAACGGGCATCGTGAATTCCGGAGCGCTAAACCGAACTTCCAATACGGGCTTCATGGCTTCAGGAACGGGCATTGTGACTTCCGGAACGGTTATCATGACTTCCGGAAAGGGCATTATGACTTCCGTAATGGGCACCGTGACTTTATCAGGCATCATGATCTAAGGACCGGAGACCAGGACCACCGGAGTGAGCATCGTGATTGTCAGAATGAAAAAAGTGACTTCCTGTACGTTCCTCGATACGTCAATCATGAAAACAGTCTACATTGCTTGAACTGTGGACGTCATAATCACGTTACACGTGACTGTCAACTACCCAAAAGACAATAGGTTACTGATGACAGACGTACTACATCGTTAATTAGCACAAATAAAATTTGGCATTCTTTCGTCGGTATGTAACTTATGTGACTCGCACACATGTAAGTTTAGTTTAATTATTGCTAATGATGATAAAAATTAACATACACCTAAGCGTAAGATTGAATAATGTTAGATGTAGCACAATAAATAATTTAGACACTGATAAATCATCCCTGGATAATAACGTTATTATGGAATCTCGCATACAATCTACTTTAAAATGTAAAATAAATAATGAATGTTATATTCCATAACATATAAAGGTTTGCATATTATGCATTTGAATATCCAACATTTATTTCCTAAATGTTATGAAATTCGTGCTTACTTACACGAACATATTTAAGATATAGTAGGATTTTGTGAAACATTTTTTAAATGATAAAACGGAGATTAATACACTATCCATTTCCGGTTACAGCATTGTCAGACGTGATAGGGCTTTTTCTGCTGGAGGCGGTATAATAGTTTANCAGGGAAAACAATGCTAGATATCTGTGAGAAGCTGAGTAAATTGAATATCTCGGACATATCGAAAACAGTTATATTTGCTGGCGGGAATGATGTCTCGAATGGCCAGCCGATTTCACTAATCAAAGATGTAATCTTCAAGACAGCGCAATGCATTCAAGATCATACAAATTGTGAGATATTTATCTGTAAAATAAGTCCTCGACGTGATGTTGATGTACGCGATTTCAACTCCATGCTAGAAGATGTATCGAGCGAACTTCCGGTAAAACTGATCGACTGTTATAATTGTTTTGTTTACGGAAACGGACAATTGGCGAAACGACTTTTCAGACAAGATGAAATTCACACTAATGATTATGGATCAAGTTCATTTTTGGCAGCAATCAACGAAGTAGTGCATATTACTAAGAAAAGAATGCAGCATCAACAACAATAACAACATCGTCAACACCATCAAAATCAGCGGAGGCTTACTTCTAACGGTGACTTCATAAACGGGCATCGAGAATTCTGGAGCGCTAAACCGAACTTCCAATACGGGCTTCATGGCTTCAGGAACGGGCATTGTGACTTCCGGAACGGTTATCATGACTTCCGGAAAGGGCATTATGACTTCCGTAATGGGCACCGTGATTTCATCAGGCATCATGATTTTAGGACCGGACACCTGGACACCCGGAGTGAGCATCATGATTGTCAGAATGAAAATTGTGACTTCCGGTACGTTCCTCGATTCGTCAATCATGAAAACAGTCTACATTGCTTGAACTGTGGACGTCATAATCACGTAACACGTGACTGTCGATTACCCAAAAGACAATAGGTTACTGATGACAGACGTACTACATCGTTAATTAGCACAAATAAATTTTGCATTCTTTCATCGGTATGTAACCAATGTGACTCGCACACATGTAAGTGTAGTTTAATTATTGCTAATGATGATAAAAATCAACATACACCACATTGCGTAAGATTTAATAATGTTAGATGTAGCACAATAAATAATTTAGACACTGATATATCATCCCTGGATAATAACGTTATTATGGACTCGCACATACAATCTACTTTAAAATGTAAAATAAATAATGAATGTTATATTCCATTAACATATAAAGGTTTGCATATTATGCATTTGAATACCCTACATTTATTACATAAATTTTATGAAATTCGTGTTTACTTACACGAAAATATTTCTTTAGATATAGCAGGATTTCGTGAAACATTTTTAAATTATAAAACGGAGATTAATACATTATCGATTTCCGGTTACAGCATTGTAAGACGTGATAGGGCTATTTCTGCTGTAGGCGGTATAATAGTTTATATTAAAGAAAGCATCTCTTGTGTACGCAGACATGATTTAGAAAGTGACGATATTGAATCTATTTGGCTACAAATCAACAATTTACAGTACAAACCATATCTTATTAACTTTGCGTATCGCCCACCAAATAGCCCTCAATCTTGGATTGACTCATTTGAATTACTGATAAATAAGGCAGACATGGAAGATTGTAATTTGTATTCAACCGGGGATTTAATTTTCCATGTTTAAGCCAAAACATATTTTACAATAAAAAATGGGAAAAACTTATCACTAATTTTAATCAAAACAACATGTGCCTTTTTCAACAAGAGTTACTGAACGTTCATCATCAATATTAGACCATTTGTATTCAAAAGATGACAACATTTCTGAGGTGATCATACCAAAAATAGGCATAAGTGACCATTACCCAGTAGTTTATACATAAAGCGTCAAAGGTAAAGTTTTAAAGACAGAAGATCATAAAATTATTAAGTATAGACAACATGAATGTATTTTGAGCTATGATAATGTGTGAACAGCTAATGAGATATCTTGATGAACATTTATCAACACACAAATTAGGTCTGAACGTATCATATAATTAGTATAACAGGGGTCACACATCTGTAGTGTCCACTGATAGAACAGACCAATAATTGGCAAGAACTTTATAACTGTTCGTATTAGTTTAATAGTTAGTGCCTTGTGTGAAATTCCGAGTACAATGTATATTTTTTTCACAGGGGTAAGTAGGCAATTCGTTTGAGGATTAACAATCGGACGCTGATAATGTGAAGCAGGTCCGTTGCATAATTGTTCATGTGAAATATTCTGCATCAGCATATAATGACCGCTGTTTTTACACATATTCAGTGATGTCATTAATCTGTAACTGTAGTTCTTTTGTTCTGTCAGCACTCACCATTCCATAGCTAACGGTTAATGTATTCAGTTACTGTCCTACTTATATAGTATTACATTTTGATTGCAGCATTTGGGTCGTAATACAATATGTTATTTTCTGCCTCGTTTACAATTTATTTTAAACAAAATTATAAATCGAGCAAGCGGTTCAGATTAACACCCTGGCAGATTAGATTCATGTTTCCATAATTGGACTCCACGGATTGATAAGTAAAACGGACGTTAAGAAATATGTATTGTATAATAAATATTGTTAGATAATGCTATTCTTTTAATGGTTAATATTTCAATAATTGTGATAAATCATATAAAGTGTATTTATTTCGTTCAAGTACACTTATGTATTTTGTACCTACATTCGTAACAAATGTGTGTTTACTTTTTTGATAATCGTCAATCCTCAATAGAATATGCACTAAGTTGCCGTGTGAGTAGTTATGTAACTGTGTTTCTTTGAAACATAATGCGAACGCGATGCCTAAAGCCACTGTTAATCCACAAATAAATGAGAGGATTGGCAAAGTTGTTCATGACATACAGGCGAGAGAGGAAAAAGGTTAAGGTGTTCATAGTGACGCCGACGTTGTGGTTCGAGGCGTTAAGAATGGTAACCACGATGAGAGGAGCCGCTGTAGAGATTAAAAACACCACGGAAACCAGTGCCAAACATATTGTTGCTTTGATTGCAGCCCGTCGCGTTCTAAGAAAAGCGGTGTCAATGATGTTCAAGTCCGTTGGCGCAACACGAGCAGCAATTCGGAGCCTCGGTATGATGCTCAGATAGCACACACACGTTATCGCGTTGGATATTAGTATTATTAGCAGGTACACAACATAGACTAGTGTTTGTAACTGAGCCTTTTGATTGTCATAGTAACAAAATCCAGACGGCGTGTTCTTCGTCAGAATAAGTGAAGGCGACCCGAGACCGATTGAAAAAAATATCACAAATGCTCCGATTATTTTAGATGACCTTGGTGATATTGGTTCCCGATTTGCATTCATAACGGACCGACGGATGACGGCGACAACAGTGATCAGAGACGTCGAGGCTATGAAGCATGTGTGTAGAATCGTGAAGTGAAAACTGCAGAGAAATGATGGCATGAAGTTATTCCAAAGTTTTGTCATTTTAAGAATATATGACGGTCCGCACACTACCAACGAGCAAATGTCACAAACTGCGAGATAGAAAACCACCCAGTCAGTTGCTGTCGGCGTTTTTATTCGTCGATGCACAAGCACGACGAGGACATTTCCCGGCAGTCCGAGAAGCATAGCTAGGGCGACGAAAGCTATCATACCGTGCACAAAATCTTCCGGGGTCAAAGTGAGCAACGGCGCCTCTCGGATCTTATCATTAGCAATGTCGTTTGTATCGTTCGTCGCGCTTGTCCCATTTAACAAATCCATTCCGATTTTGATAGTCGAGTTATTACGCGTTTCAACAATTGCGTTGTAAGCTGTCCACTTTTGTAGTATGCACAAATAATGAAGCAACACATAAACGTGCGGAGTATACTGTACTAGTTGATGGAGTATCGTCCACTATCAGTTTCTGGAACTATGTCACAAGCGAGAAATCACCGTCAAATATATATCATGATTCCAACCGCTAGTGGTTCATCTATTGGATAAAATTGAATGCCAGCAAACACACCATTGTGATTGGTCAAGCATGCGTCAGTTAGTTGTATAAGCGGTGTTCTTAAACACGTCTCGCTTAATTTTTATTATCAAAAAACAAACTTTTTTATCCCTCGTTTAACGTCACGTAAACAACGCAATAAAAAGTTCCGAGCCTGAATACAGCGTACAATAATATAGATATCATTCCATTGTTATAATAATGTTTCACTCAGAACAGCAATAAATCATCAGCAATGAAGTAAAGTTCTCATCATTTTAAGCATGATAATCGGCCTACATACATTGGGTTATCTTTTGTACGGACCAGAACATTAATGTACCGTTAGCTGATAATGAAGATGATAATTAAAAACTGTATCACTTTGAAATGTAAAAGGTTTGTTATTAGACATTGATTGTACCCATGAACATAAAAGAGATTACGACAGGTTATATTTATATGAAATTCAATGTTAATGAATATCATTTTTTAAAGTTGGGATTATTTGTGTATAGAAAAATAGTTTACGAACAAAAAGGTTTGGTCGACATAACTACAAATATTTTTTATCGGCGATAACAGTGGAAGCTAACAACTTGTTTTTGGTTCGCCTACGTATCTTTTTATGTACACATTTCGAGATTTCCATATTTTAAAGTGAACGTGAACGTGTAGTGAATGCAAAGTTCGTCAACGAAAATGTTCTAACATAAAAACGGCTTTTCCATTTATTATAAAGGAATTATCGAATGTACTTTTAGAACATTATTTTAAGTTATCCCATTAAAACCAATGTCAAATGAAAATGCTTAGCAAATTGTATAAAGGAGTTATCTTATGTAATTTATTTACACAACTTGAATAACAATATATATATATATTTATATATATAAATTCATTATAAAGAAAGTATTTATTTTAAACTGATCTACATATTTCGATTGAAACTTTATTTAACTAAACATTTATATTGTTGCATTTGATAATTGATTTGTATTTTGTTATATATGTATATTTGTGTGAATAAATACTTGGAAACCACAAAAAAAAACATGAATACGGCATTTAGCATTAAGGTAAAGATCAATTAATTTCCTACTGCATACGAGTGCATGTAAGTTTGCTTTGAAGTACGTCAAACGCTAGAACTTGATTTAATTGATTTAACAAATGTATCTCCTGATAATGTTTCTAAAGCTTCATCATTCCTATTATATTTGCTATACGACAAAATTCACATTATACAAAGAGTGTTTTGTGTTTGAATATTGAATATTGCTGATACACAGTTTGCTACATAGTTTTAAGCTATTTTGATTTGATTAGTGCATAACTCTTAAGATAATCTTTAATTCATATTTGTAGCATCCAGATCCACGCTGGTAAAACATTAATTAAAAACATAGTGCGGAGATATATATCGCTCCGTTTTACTCTTTTGAAGTTACAGCAACTAGTTAAGGGCATAAAAGGCAAGATGAAAAATAAAGTGATATTGAAGAATCACCTTGTTTTACAACAATTACCTCTACTACAATTATATTTTTCACGCCGTCATTGTGATTTATAATAAATCATCACGACTTTCCCAACACTCGTTTTTATCTTTATATCAGACTTGCGATCGGAAGTGTGATGAATGCATACAGGTATCTTTTGCATAAGTCACATATTGTTCCCACTTAATAATTGGTAATTACTTGTGAAATTTAATCAAAGGGATGTCTTTTGTTATCGACGATTTGGTCACACACGTTTATGTGCACGTGTTCGAGGATCCTCTAAATGATAAGTTTTCGTTTTGGTTTTCGATTTTAGTTTCCACAAATTATAAAGATGTAAACGATTCATGAAAAAAACGGAAATACCATTAATAACGAACAAATATTTGAGAATAAAATAATGAAACTGATCACGCTTTATTGAAGCTTTCTTCTAAAAAAAAACGGCCATAACTAATATAACTTTTAAATACGTAACATAGAAATGGAATTGCAATTGTAAGAGCGATGGATTTTGCATACGAGTACAAGTAAGTTTGCAAAAGCCTCGGGTTTAAAGCCTGCTGGAATTAAACCCTTTTTATCAACTTTTAACCATTACATAATTGCTATTTTCGAAAAATTTAAACATTCAAACTTTGGAGTGAATACATTTAATAACATGTTTTTCTTTGTTATATTACGAAATAATGTGAACAAGTCCCTTATACATATTTGAGAATTATTCAGAAGTAGTTACTACAGACAAAGAACGATGTAAATGAGATAAAAAAGTATCACACCGTAATCGTTTATGATTTCAGCTCATAATAATATTGTTGAATACTTGTGTGTGTTTAATTTTCAAGTTCAATGGAGTTATTGAACAAATTAGGCATACTGCAACCAGTAAATTATTTACATTTTATTTTTCTTAGTTTGTTTCATTACAATGAGAACGTCAATCTAATTGTAACTGAACACGCAATGTGTTCAATTAAATACCGTTCAATACGGGAATTGAGTCTTTAAAATGGGTTTACATTCTGGTCATAAAACGCCATGCAGATGTAAGTAACTGCTCCTTATTCTTAACTAAAGCTACACAAAAAATCCAATTTTTATATAAATTAAAAACAAAAATAACTATTTACATTTGGACAGTACATAAAAAAATCAGCTTTCCCAAAGCATATTTGTTTTAGTAATTGAGACACATAAATAACGTGCAGTCTATTTTAAGTTAAAAGGACTAGGTTCACGAAAGTTCCTAATTGGCCCTGTATTTGGGGGAAAATAGAATGCAATGAATTGCATTTAATTTATTTGATTCTGTTTTTATGTTGTTCTACATTCATGTATTCTATAAATACAAACACGTTTTGTGTTTGTCGTCTTTCAACCAATAGGAACATGTTTGATCTTTGGCAGTGTGCCAAAAATCCGTTTTTTGCCAAAAATTCTACACATAAACCGGATGCAGGATCAACAGGGTTTTCAGGGGTTTACACACGGGCTGGACAGAATGTAAACACATCGATAAGAATTTTATTTTTGCAAATATATCTGGTTATTGAAATTGATTTGCAAAAATCTTGCATAAAAGACAGTTTTGCTTGAAGTTTGTACCGATATCTAAAGATTTAAGAATACATTAATAAATACTTCTAACATTGGTGTCAAAATGTTGACAGGTTAAGAAAATAACCGTGTACACGAATGATGTACATAATTTTTTATCAAGAAAACAGTCTTATTAAATAAAGAAATTCTGATGTATTGCCATTAGCTGCATAAAAAACTGTTTATAAGAACTAGTTGGAATTCTTAAGAAAAATTGTTTTAAAGAGTTATTTGCAGAAAATCAAAACTTACAGGTGTGTTTACATCCATTAACGTCCTATTATGACCCCCACAAAGTCGCTTGATCCTGCACCCTGATAAATGCTTTACAACATCTGTTCCGCTACATGCTACATCAAGATATTTCGCACATTTGTACCTAAATGTTATATGGTTTAAGTTTGAAAGTGTCGCAAATTGAGTCTAATCTACACATGTTTATTTTGATCACAACTAATTTTCGGATAATAAATATCCGAAAAAATCGTTTTCACGGGTCACAACTCTACTGCAGTGTAGTCAGTGACTAACGGAGTATTCTACTGTTGACAGCGTTGTTAGCAACCTTTTAATTTTCCGTGATTTCTTGAATTTACCGCAAGGAAACAACAAGGTAAACACTGTTTTTCCTACATTTTATTGAAGCAGAACTATTTAATTACCGATATATTTGAATTCATTGAGCTGTTTCAGCTATAAAAATGTAGCGTTATATTTCTCATAGTTTGAGAAAGCGAGGATGGTGTAGACTGTAATGGTAAACCGTGTGAGGCACCACGATGGCAGACATAGTTCAATTCCTGCCTCTTGTAGGTATTTGACATGTATTCGCATATTTAAATTATACAAAAAACATCAACCTACCCACGTTTTTGTATCGTTAATTGATGTGTTTATAGTGTACTCTCATTTTTTATTATCCCCACGCTTGTAACGCTTTTAAAGCGTGGGATATTGTATTGATCTCCGCTTTCTGTCCGTCTGTTCTGGCCACTATTTCCTACTACACTATTAGCACTAGAACCTTGAAACCTACCCACATGGTAGCTATGAGCATATGTGCGACAGTGACGGTGATGGAATTTGGATCTGACCACTGTGTCAAAAGTTATGGGTGAATAAATGGGTAAACTGGGTAAAAAAAAATCATTTTTCTAAACACATGCGACGCACATGATAATAGCTTTTGACCCAGAAGTCAGATCAAAATTCCAAATGAAGCACCGTCGCACATATGCTCATAGCTACCATGTGTGTAAGTTTCAAGGTTCTAGTGCTAAGAGTGTTGGAGGAGGTAGTAGAGAATGGGGTTGAGGTGGGGCCGGGTCAGAGATTTTCCCTCAATTTTTTAGGTTATTTTACATTAACTTCTTCATTTCTACACCGATTTAATTCAAATTCAAACTGAACATCTCTTATGACAATACGATCAATCTGAACTATGCATGGCCCCATTACCAACCCTGGGGAGCCCCGCCCACATAGACCACGCCCACCCAAAATTTTGTTTTAACATATGAACTTCTTCATTTTTTTACCAAATTAATACTGAACATCTCTTATGACAACACGGTTTATCTCGACCATCCATGTCCACATTACCCACCCCAGGGCCATTGATAAGGGTACATGTAAAGGCAGCTTGGTTCCCGTCCTCTTTCAAATTTATCGAGAGGTGCACGGGTACTACTTCCCCGTATCCCCATATTTTGTTAGCACCCAACATTTTTAGTACCCAATTTTTTTTCCTACCCAATTATTTTTTTTCGTACCCAATTTTTTTTTCGAACCTAATTTTTTTTTCGTTCCCATTTTTTTTCTTACCAAATTTTTTTTTCCAACCCGAATTTTTTTTCGTACCCAAATTTTTGTTTCGTACCCAAATATTTTCGTACCCATTTTTTTTTCGTTCCCAATTGTTTTTCGTTTCCAATTTTTTTTCGTACTCAAATTTGTTTTCATACCCAAATTTTTATGAACCCAATATTTTTTTCGTACCCAATTTTTTTCGTACCCAATTTTTTTTTCGTACCCAAGTTTTTGTGTGCACACAATTTTTTTTAGCATAATTTGTTAGTACCCAAAATGTTCGTACCCAAATGTTTTTTTCCTATCAAAAATTGCCTTTTACTATAACTTCTTCATTTCTACACCAATTCACTTTTAATTCATACTGAACTTCTCTTATGACAATACGGTCAATCTCAACTATGCATGGACCACGCCCACGCAAAATTTTGTTTTAACATAACTTCTTCATTTATTTACCAAGTGACCTCAAATTAATACTGAACATCTCATATGACAACACGGTCTATCTCGACCATCCATGTCCACATTACCCACCCCGGGGCCCCACCAGCATAGGCCTTGCCAACCCAAAATTGCATTTTAATATAACATCTATGCGGCGTGGGGATACGCGTCGGCTTCTGCCGATAAATATATTTAATTACATATTGCATCAGTCTACGTGCATTCTATGCAGATGCAAACTAAAAGTTCGCCAGAGACGGCCTGTTAAGAAACTTAAGAAGTATCTTCAAAGAACTTTCTTGCTTGAAAGCAGCGAGTCGGACTTTATTTGCGGCAAATGTTCGCGTCCTGCTTACCGACGAGATCAATCTCCGGAGTCGCATCAGGCCAGTCTCCCAAATGGTGAACACGAAAGAACATGCAGTGGTGGCAGTCCGCCGTCTATACGACTTCCAAATCAGACGGCCTCTAAAATTCACGCCTACTTCTTTATTTTTAAGAAGCCTGGGCCGAAACTTATTTTTGTGCCACAACAGCTGAGAGAAGAAGTGTTTGTAAAACACAATATTATAATTACTGCTTATAGTAGATGTTGTCCATGCTACTTAGACTTTTAACTCTCTCAATTCCATCCAGATACATTTTTTTACTTTAAATCAATGGACGAAGCCTTTTGAAACAGAAAAACAATTACAGAGCTTTTGAATACTGTACGTCAATTTGCCGTTAAATCAACTGTTAGACGCATGTCCTTTGAAAATAATGAACATTACTCTGAACTCGATCTTAAAACATGACTGGCCTTGAACGGCCACCGATAAAAAAACTTTGCGAAACCAAAATTTCACAAACTTCAGTGCCATTTTCCTTGACGATTTGCTTCTTTGAGATAAAGTATGCGATTACAGTCTTATTTACGATAAATAATTGGTTATATTTGCTTAAAAATTGCGTTTTTCCATGGCACTTGTGCATTTTGGAAAAATAATCCCATGGGATTTTAAACAACATACATTTGTTATGCTTAGTTTTCGATTTTAATAATGATAGGTATTTGTGCTGATTTTCTTTAAATTTTCTGGGGTTGTTTCTGATTTTGAGAGATTAACTTCAAGAAACACGATATTTTGTCAAATTATGAACAATATACGCGATTCTTGTACGTTAAATCGTGTTTGAAAAAAGTAAAAAATAACATGTTTTTTTTCCCATGGGATTTTTCCAATGGCATTTTGTTCCCATGGGATTTGTTTTCCAATGGGATTTATGCCCATGGGATTTTTTAAACAATTTGTTAAGTCGTATTCAATTATTATTATTATTGTTGTTATAATTATTACCCGGTATTATTATTATTATTATTATTATTATTATTATTATTATTATTATTATTATTATTATTATTATTATTATTAAATCTGCTGGAGGCAAGGTGGTGGTCGTTGATTTCACTGCTACCTGGTATGGACCTTGTCAGATGATCAAACCAGTCTTTGAGCAATTATCCAAGGATTGCATCAATGTACTGTTTTTGAAGGTGGATGTTAATCAGTGTGAGGAAGTTACTGGCCAGGAAGGCGTCTCTGTCATGCCCACAATTAATATTTCCAAAGGGATGGCAAGAAGATCGATGAGTTCACTGGGGCCAATAAAGACAAGTTATATTTATTTATTATTATTATTATATTTATTATTAGAAGTATTGTTGTTGTTGTTGGTGTTGTTGTTGTTGTTGTTGTGGTTGTTGTTGTTGTAGACAAACGGGTAACATAGGTCACAGAAAGAGATAGTGGATATATGTGCGTCATGTTAGCGATAAATTAGTACCCAGAGAGAGGGAAGGACCAGGCTATATTCATTATTGCACAGATGGGCACTGCCAAGAAGATTGACTTCATTCCTCTCCGTTAAGAGTCGGTCACGCTGCCAAGTGACGTGCTTTTTGTCGTGTCCAACTACACGAGGAATGACAGTTTACATAAATACTAGATGTACATGACAATACAAGTGAGTGAAAAAGTTTAATGACAAGCACATAATAATTTACAGTGTCATTATATTATATTACCAAAGCCAACAAACCTGAGCATGAATAATTCAGATCCATCAGGATATGAAGCTATAATATGTATACTTTCAATTATGTGATTTATTTTGAAAACCTATATCTATATATAATCTTATATCGTATAAATTTCAGCCACACTAATATGTCCATGTTATTTTATTGTAATTGTTACTTTAAATGACCTTAGCTAAAGTGGAAATACTGATATTTCGAACGAAATACACGTCAGTTATTATTGTTTTATATTTTTTTTATTTTTTTTTTATTCATATAAACAGAGAATGACTTCTTTTATAAAACACACTTTAAGTTTGTTTCTATTTATTAAAATATATTTTTGCAATGTTCTAATTTTCAATACATCGAATACTGTTTTGTATGTTTCCATATTGCTGAAGACCTATGTAAACACACCACTTTATTTAACATGTATGAGACCTCTTTGTTCAGATATGTTTAACATGTTCATCAACTGATACCTTGTTGTTTGTCTATGACATGCATAGTTGGTACATAATTATGCATGCAGATGCAAAAGAAAAGTCCGCGTATTTGGCGGAAATGCAAGGGCTGAAGAGACACTGTTCATGGGAGTATGCTAGTTGTTTCGAACCCTATAGTTCAGACCAAGGAGATAGTGAGAGTAAAGAAAATCATAAAACATCAACAAACGGATTTGCTTGAAACTTTGAAACCAATCAAATCAAAAGTATAACCCATTTGTGTTTAATAGTACATGCCATTTCATGACGTATGCAATAACATCGCACTGGGTCTGACTGTTTTAGTTTACAATTGAATAAAACAAATGCACGATATGATAATGATGAATAAAAGTTAGTACAAGCAATAGAAGAGGCACTGCGTTCATATTCCACAGTATATCCATTTTGATTAATCATAAGATATTTATTTAAAGAACAATGTCTATAGAACTCATCACTGTTTTAGACAAATACATTTCTCAATTTTTGAAAATGGAAACCACAACTTCCTTCAAATCCATGAAATTATCCCATTTATTTTGAAGAAATTTCGAATGATTAGAGAAACCTATACGTAACTCCCTTCAAAGTTAAGCATCGATTTCTTTGTACATTCAAACAATACAGCGTCATTTGGTATTAAGTATAAGATACTTAATTCTTTAGCAATTTAGACCGTTATATATAGTCACGTGACATAAAATAATGTATATACTTAAGTGTATATTTTCGTATGAAGACGATGTTATTGTGTATAAGTCTGAATAAACTGTCTGTCTGTCTGTCTGAATAAACTGTCTGTCTGTCTGTCTGTCTGTCTGTCTGTCTGTCTGTCTGTCCGTCCGTCCGTCCGTCCGTCCGTCCGTCTGTCTGTCTGTATGTCTGTCTGTCTGTATGTATGTATGTATGTATGTATGTATGTCGAACAGCAACGTATAACTGACTGTTAATACTAATCTGAAAGAAGTGGTTTTATGCCATGAACTTAAACATCTACGGCGCATAACATCAACCAGTTTGAAGAGTTAACATTGTTGCAGTTGCCCATGCAAGTTGACAATACAAAGAGACTGAAAGGATTAAACTATGAACATAATCCTTCTAAGCATATCAACCAGACCTTGTAGCAGTGATGGTTTTGGGAATGTCCCTGCTTCAAATGTGTATTCTAACATCCGATTTGTAAAGAATTAAAATACTGACCAAAATCGACCACAAATGTGTTGATAACATAATAAACATAACGCTTGCCTTTTTTTTAGCATAAATACAAATTATCTTTCCAGTGTGCTGGTGTTTCTGAAAAGTGTAGTAGTGTAAAATGCACATTTATATGCAATCCTCCTGCTGAAAGGATGATGGAAAAGAATCTGAAAGAAGGCGTTTCGCAATTATAGGAAAATGAGGGTTCTGTGTGCAACTTAAATACAAACAAAATTTATGAAAACATTACTGCTGGATAAGTCAACGGTAAAAAGAAAGGGATGAGGACGAGAGACGGGTGGTAAAGATGTTTAAGAATTCTAGCCAAAGGAAAACTTTATAATAAAAAGGACACACGTTTCTCTAAAGGGTCTTAACTAATCTGAACTGGTAACTATCCAAATGATTCACCCCAGGCAGCAAAGTAATGGAACATATCCTAACCATTTTGGAATTCGGCGAAGAAATCATAAGAATGCATATTCTGAACAACTTGAATGATGAGTGGAAAAACAAAACATATTGACCATGTGTTTGAATTTTCAAATCCTTTCAAACAGATTTGGATCAATTATATGACATGTTACAAGAAGTAATACATGAATAATAGAGACTTCGGCCTCTAGAGTGTTCCAAATGTAAATGATGATGACGGGCTACGAAAAACGGCATCTCATGATCACAAATAGAGACATGGGTTGCTAAGGTGAGCAAACACATGCGACCAAGGAGGTGAATGCATTGTTTGAGGTAGAGATAAGACGAGAAACGAGTTTAAACGAGGCAGCTACAACTTAGTGGACTATGTATCAATCTATTTTTATTTGTCATTGTGTTACAACCTTTAAGATCATTTTTGACTGCCTGACGAATTTGTTAAATTGTGTTTATTACCATATTGTGTTTTGCTAAGTACTTTAATCATACAACAATTTTGAAGAAGCTGACTTGCAGACGGACAGAAATAGTATGTATGTGTTATATGGTGTTAAGTTGAATTTTTCTGAGGATTCTTAAAGAATTGCGTTCTAAAGAATTGAAGGCTGGTATGAAAAGATCAGCCTCACCAACAGAGATGGGAAAGAACAACACCTATAGCGCATTTGCGATTTGCATTTTTCAATATACGACGGACTGCTGAAGAAACCGAGTTAAATCTATCTTTCTTCATGCACCATGATATAGTTTGAACAAAAAGTATTATGTGTTCGATGCATCCGAAAATATTAATTCTAAAAGGCTGGCATTTTAGTGATTTCTTTTATATCTCAGGGACAGTAACGTCGTAGGTTGTTTACTACCGCTAACAACACAAGCACAGACAAATAATTGAAACTCATTATCATATATTTAGGTGTGTATTACTAATATTATTATACATTATAGTATGTATTTATGTATACCATTACTCTCACCATGGTTTAGCTTTTATTAAAACACATAATATATTTAAAACAATAATTCAGAATAGCAAATACAGAATCAATAACAGCAAACAGGATGACCAAAGGCATAAAGTTGCTAAACTGATTCACCAAGGAAAAGAGCTGCAATGAGCATGAAGCTTTCACACAGTTTATAGGTCACATTAAACTTGAAGTAAAAACTGCCCTTCCACCGAGAAACTATGTTTTTGAATAAATAATAATAATGTCCGAACTCAGCACCAAAAAAATGAAACACGCGAATGAAAAAAAAGCATTGTAAGTTGACTTTGACAAAAATACTGATCCTGGCGCGTAAGGCGTTAACGTCCCACGCGCCAGCACGTACCATAACGTCCTTTACCCATCTAGCAATACTGTAGTTACACACATATCGAAACGGCTTATTATCACTGATAATTGATTAACTTTGACTCTTGCATTTTAAACTTATGGTTATAGATTCTTGCAAAACAGTATGCGGAAAAACTGTTATATAGTTGTATAACGTTTAAAGTAAAATAATAAACAATCGAAACCTGATTTGCTTCAATTAAACAACGCTTAAAATGGTTAAATGATATGAGATTTCAACTTCATCTAAAGTATACAAAACATGAATTCGTTAAAACATCAACATAGCCAATGTCTTGGTTTGTTTTCAAACAAAATACATATTCGACCGGCGAAATGTTCAAATCAAAACGTTGTCAACATCCAATGTCCATGAAAATATGGATGCTGGTGATCCTACATTATACACCCCTACATGAATGAAACACTTTTGGGTTTGTCTTTGCTGTAAAATTTAAGTTAATAAAATAACTGAATTATGCGAGCATGATACCAAGCAATGACAGCGCAAACTTAACAGTTTAAATATAACTGTATATCAATTATTTGTGAAACGCACTCACTCGATATCATTGTAGACATATAATAAATCAATGTGTTGCTCAGTTTTCACGTTTACCATCATGGCTGTTGATTAGTTAAATATAAAGGACATACAGGGTTATATGTATCGATGTAAATCTGTAGTAAATGAAAAGTTCATTTAGAATTGTGAAGATTGTTAACGGACACGAATAAAACATTAATGGTTACGGATCTAACAGGGTACGAGATGAGAACTAAAAAATACCTTATACAATGGTACATTTATCCGTGTTAGCATAAATATTCCATTGTAAATTCTTAAATTACAATTCACGTGTGGACATTTTGGACACAGAAAACGTGCAACTGTACCATAAATCATAGCATTATTTGAAACTAAAACACATTCCAAAATCACATCCAAAATCCACAAGTATAATTTGTTGAGTGGTTATTCCCCTTATTTACATCGTGAATTATGCGGAGTTAGTAAAAATGACATCGGTAGCAAATCCAATCGTATGCTATTAAAAAAATATCAAAAATATGAGGCAGACACAAAATAACATTTAACTTACAATGATATTCTGCTCGCCACCTAGTCCCATTTTTTTCTTCGAATAACCGATTTTTTTTCGGCTCCGATTACCTTGTATTCGCCGAATAAAAGGCTCCAGTGGTCCCGAACCAGAGCGTTCAGGTTACAATATACTAAATAATTGAGACATGAAGGGCTGTACTCTCTAATAAAAAAACATCATATTTTCCTCGAAGGCATGTTTTAAACTTTAAGCAGTTGTTCTGGTTTTATCGTCTGGAGATATTGCTAGG
>VMBQ01011983.1:0-16780 GCA_007657795.1 Dreissena rostriformis | reverse complement strand
CTACTACTACTACTTCTACTACTACTACTACTACTACTACTACTACTACTACTACTACTACTACTACTACTACTACTACTACTACTACTACTACTACTACTACTTCTACTACTACTTCTACTACTACTTCTACTACTACTACTACTATTTCTACTACTACTACTACTATTACTACATGATGATTCGGTTTATTGAAATATTGTCAACAAAAAGTGATAAAGCTGAATAAATTGTATTTGTTGTATTATATGTGCCTGATGTGTATTCTATAGGTGGAACTGCTGACATATCTGTCCACGAGAAACAAACAGATGGCTCACTGAAGAATATTAACGCCCCTAGCGGCGGTCCTTGGGGAGGAATATATGTCGATTCAAACTTTACAAATTTTATGACAGAAGTATTTGGCATTGCGGCCATTACTGCCCTGCAAAGTTACGAAATGTATGATTACTTTGATATGATTCGTGACTTTGAAGTTAAAAAGAGGAAATTCCAGTTTGATTCTCAGACCGACATCACATTTCGTATCCCAGCTATACTGAAGGAAATTTCTGAGAAGCATTTTCAACAGTCTTTATCCGACCGACTGGAATCGTTGAAATACGGTGAAAAGGTCTTTCTGAGAGGGAGAGATAAACTTGGTGTCGACTCGTCAATCATGCAAAGTTGGTTTACAGATCCTGTTTCCAAGACGGTGAATCATATAAGCAGTGTTCTTAAAGACGAACGAATGAAAGATCTTGATCTTATCGTCTTAGTTGGAGGGTTTGCGGAGAGTCCATACGTCCAGCAGAAGATTCAAAAAGAATTTCCTGGGAAACAGCTGATGGTTCCTGGGGAGGCGGGTCTGGCCGTACTTAAGGGAGCCGTGATGTTTGGACACAAGCCTGACATCATTTCATCCAGGGTTATGGATTACACGTATGGGATAAGTGTATGGGGTAAATATGACGAGAAAAAACATCCTTCGGAAAGGAAAGTATGCCGAAAAGGGAAATGGAAAGTCGATCACTTTTTTAAGATATTTGTAAGAGTCAATGAAGATGTGCAAGTTGATTCCAACGTGACACGTGAAACCATTCCTACAAGTGAACATAGTACAATTAACATATACAGGACAAAAGACCGGGATCCGGCGTTCACAACAGATCCTGGATGTGAGCGACTTGGTAGAATTGAAATTTACCGCGAGAATGACATTCCACTGAAAGAACAGAAAACTAAGACAACTTTCATGTTTGGAGACACCGAGCTGCATGTTTTGTGTGAGAACGTTAAGACTGGCAAAGTGGAGACACTAACACTTGACCTGAGCCAATAAACTGGCACTATGGATAAGCGTTAGTTACCATTTTCGACAGTGCAAATTTGTAAGAATATATTAGGAGACTGGTTATTATTTATATTAAGACTATATAGTTTGATAGAAAACGTGAACGAGTTATTGTCTTTAGAAAAGGCGTATACAATGCTACATGTAAATATACCTTTATTTATATTTTTAAGTGAGTGCCTTATGTTTGCCTATTCAATATGCACATTTGTGAGGTTGGAAGCATTTGCCTTTGTTAAACTAGACAAAAACAATACAATCCAATATATCAATCGTGTATCCTGTTGTTCTAAAGAAGGCTAATCAATGAGCGTTACCATGGGGATATACATCGACATGTACTGTTCTACAACATAACACATTCCAACACCGTTGAATTGTGAATGCATTGATAGTTCATAGAAAATATCTATACTTTTAAAAATGTACACAGTCAACAACCGCGAATTTGCATAATGCGTGTTTTGACGATTGAGAAAGAAGGACTATGCATTATGTTGTTCTTGTGCTTTCTATTTATGTTATATATTATTTTACTACATGTAGTTGTTTAATTTGTCATACCATTTATGTTATTAGAAGCATTTCGCTTTATCTGTTTTGCGCATGTATTTTATATTTAGAATATGACAAACTACTTCAAATATGTGTTAAAATGTATAATCTGTTAGAGGCACTAGAATAAATTCTTTGGTAGTTTATATACGCTTAAGAGCACATGCCTATATCTCTCGTGCCTTATTTTCGTAAAAACACTTTATTCGCAAATATTCATTGTACATTTGCATACAAACATCGCTGGAATGATAGGTAAATACAGTACAAGAAGTCATGTTACAATAATTCATGCCAAAGCTATAAAGAACATATAATACAAAAACATTAATAGTAATGAAGGTAAATTAGTATAACCATGTGTTTATGTATAACTGCAGAGTGTAGTTTGAAGCTTCTTCGCAGACCATTTAAAGTTCATAATGATAAATGAAGCGTTTTATTTCTAGACATAAAATGTTATACTTTTCAGATTTTTTACCAACTGTTCCCAATAAAAAAGTTTCACAATCAAAACTGAAATTGCTATCAATGTGTTAATAGCATATGTGATTTAATATAATAACACGTGTATGACGTTGCATCTCAAAATAAAAGAACAAGAGTTTATGTTTTAATGAAATTCCATTTGTCTGAGTCACATATTAAACTAAGTATTTGTAGCTAATATATTGTGAGCCAGTCTTACTTGGAACCCTTGATTGCATGAATCGTTTGTAGTTTTTAAAAACGCATGCACGTAGACTTTCCCATTCTAAGCTCTCAGTACTGAAAAGGCTATTTAAATTTACTTTGCCTGTTGGTGATTTATTTGTGTGTAATAATATGTAATATATGCAAGAGTTTTATTTTTTCAATATTATGGGCGTTATATATCTTGTAATGAATGGAAAATAATATGCATCATCCATTGTTGTGATGTCTCTAGTTTTAGCGCTCAAAAGTATTCTTATCGCTTGTAGCATTCCGTCAAATTGTAGAAAATTCATTCAAGCGTCAATGTTTTGTTCAATATACGTCTTTGGTGTTAATAACATTTTAAAACACAAACAACCATATCATCTGGTGTATTCTGTTCTCAATACAATATACGTAATCTATCGAACTTTTTATGACAAATTCGATTGTTCAATATAACATTTAGTTTATATTTGTATATTTGCTCTTTTTGCATCACTTTATATAATATTCAGGTAATGTTTGATGATTTAAATATGGAAATATCTCAAGTCGAAATTAAAATGGCATGTACATCTTTTAATAATGGAAAATCGGCTGGCCCTGATAACGTTTTAAATGAGTTTCTTAAACACAGTGTCACAAACGAACCCTTTTTGATGGTATTATATTTACTTTTTAATAAAATGTTTGATATAGGTTATTTTTCAGAGAAAAGAGCGAAGGGTTTATTGTTTCGCTGCATAAGAAGGGGGATTTAGATGACCCGAGCAATTATAGAGGAATAACACTGTTAAATACTATAGGAAAATTATTTAGTAAAATAATGAATAGCCGATTGAACATATGGAGTGAAAACTACAATGTCTACATATAAGCTCAAGCCGGGAACCGAAAAGGTATGGGACCTGTTGACAGTATGTTTATACTGCAGGGTATTATTAACCATATTTTGAATCTAAATAAAAAACAGTACACAGCATTTGTCGATTTTTCAAAGGCATTTGACTTTATAGTTAGATATATCATATGGTATAAATTGATACAATTAGGGGTACGTGTTCAAATTTTGAATAAAGTAAGATCGATGTACAATGTTGTTTAATCGAAAATAAGATTTAATTATGAAATCAGTCATGATTCGTTTACATGCTCTTTGGGACTAAGGCAAGGTGAGTCTTTATCGCCATTTTTGTTTTCGATGTATTTAAATGAAAATGAGGAACATGTTATTCTTAATAAGTTTGAAGAAGTAAATCTTGATATGTTAAAAGTATGTTATCGTTATATGCTGATGATATTGTACTATTTGCGGAATCGAAAGCTGGACTGCAAAATGGATTAGATTTATAAGAGCAGTAATGTGAATAAAACAAAAATATTGATTTTTAAAAAAGGCAGACAGAATAGAAGAAATTAAAATTTTATTACAAGGGCCACATTGAAGAAATAGTTAATAGTTTTATATACCTAGGTCAAGTATTTACCAATAGGGCTTTCTTTTTATTTACGTATGACGCACTCTCGGGACATGCTCTTAAAGCAATATACAAGCTGAAATACAATTTAGTTAAATACCCAGATATAACAGTTAATCATAGACTTGATCTTTTTAATAAACTTAGCCTATTCTAAGCTGTGGTTGTGAAGTATGGGCGTTAAATAATAGTGTTCAGATTGAAATAAATACATATACGATACTGTAAATAAGTGTTAGGTTGCAAACACAAAATAATTTCGTTTATGGAGATCGGGGACGTGAGCCGTTAATAAATAAACGTATCATTTGTCTTTTAAAGTACTGGTTTAAAAAATTACAATCCGATGATGTCAAGTACATACAAGTCGCGTATGATATGTTATTACATGACCATGATATATACCCAGAAAAAAGTCTTGGGTTATATTTCTCAATGATTTATTAGACAGCTTAGGTTTTAGTGAATATGGCTTTTTTAAGGGGTTGGAGATACTAATATATTTTTAACCATACCTAACAACGAATTTCTGATATGTTTTTGCAAACCTGGTCAAGTGAAATGGGAAACACGACCAGAGGTAGAAGTACTAGCCTTTACAGTAGCTTTAAGTTTCAACCATATTACAATGTAGTAAATGTCTCAACATTTAGAATTGCGTTCACTCGTTTTAGAGTATCTGCAAATAGACTTGAAGTGGAAGCAGGGAGATGGCACAAGCATGAAAAGATACCTTTTAAAAATAGAAAATGCTAACACTGTAACGTTCTTGACGACGAATTTCATTTTTTACTTGAATGCCCAATATTTATTCATTTGCGTAAGAAGTACATGAATAAATACTTTTGGAAGATCACAAACATGATCAGGTCTATTGACCTCTTACAGACTGACAATGAAAAAGCGTACGAAATCTATATATTTTTGTGTTTAAAGCTTTTAAATTGAGAGCTGACTTATATTATCAATAGTTTTCTCCGAGTACTTTCATTTATTTATCTTCTTTAAATAAAAATACAAAATACGATAAAGTGTATACAATTGTGTTATATTATGATTTTGATCTACGTTCTGTTAAAAATTATATACGTCATTGATAATTTGTGAATATATTGTGTTGTAATACGTGTTAACTCACGGGCTTAAGGCCTAATGTATGTTGAATAAAATATATAAATGTTTATAATATAAAGGACTTCAATAAACACGTATTTTTTTATTTTGAATCACAGCCAGTTGTTTTCTTAAAATTATTGAACTATCAATAAAGCTAAATGCCCTTTGAATATATTTAATTACATGACTAAACAATTTAAATTGTCAATAAAAGTTTGTTCTGATCAGTTTGGTGCAAGTCTAATTATTTCTATTATAAAAATCGAATTGATTTAAATTTACATTTATTTTCCGTCAAATGTGTGGGGCTGGCTCTGTTGCTAGAGAATTACATCAATCCGTTTTAATACCGTATTGCCATTAAACTTGTGTGGCGCTTGGACATGAACTTATGTATACGGCCATTCCCTCCCTAACTCTAGTTAAAGTAGGACAGAACTCAGTTAATTGCATACATTGAGCAAAATTTATATCGCACCCCGGACTTAACAATTCGGCATTTTTAATATGAAATGATATTTTAAAGAAATCGGGATGCGCAATTTTAATGAAGTCTGATTTGATATCCAATATTACTGTCTGGTTAAATGTGCGTTATAAATTGTGATGAGTGTATGTATGTGTAATTAGAATTGGTTAACCAGCTAAAAATGGAAACGTGTGGTAAGGTTTACTGACCGCGTCGATAAGACAGTTAAAATCTGTTAATTTAGACAAAGGTCCATATAAGCAAACATTTACAGCAAGTTACCAATTAAGGAACTCGTGGGTACGATATAACCTACTCGTAGTGTATGCATAAGCATTCAATCAGAAGATATACAATGAGAACAATCTTTAAAAAGCAATTGCGAACCTGTCCGATTTTTATATGAAATTATAATGGTCTCTTTTGGAGCAGCCATTTTAAAACAATAGTACAACGACAAAAAACCAAATAACCTTTAAACATCGATTATAGTATCTAATACTATGTAAGGCATATGTGTGCCAAGGCTGCAGATATATTCGTGTTTACTAGCAAAAGTATTCGACACATGTTCCCCCTAGGCCGTCAGAAAGTTTAAAAATGAAATATGAGTATCCCGCGTGATGGACGGAACATGTGCTAAGAGAAATAATGCCGTTGGCAACAAAAAGGTAAACTCATTAATGTCACACAATTCCGGTTGGTCAATCACACAGGTTCCTTGAGCACTCGCCTTGTCATTGAAAACCATTTGAACACCGCTTCTGTTTTATTAGTGGTGTAATCCCAGCCTAGACAAATGAATGATCATAACTATATATAGAGAATATCGGAGAACTTTAAAGCAACACGAATCCGGAAAGTATCGTACTACAAACAAACCATAAGTGTTGAGTGGGCGGGAAATAGCGTACAGTCGCTTATTCTTCGGATTCGTGACCGGGTAGAGAAAGAACGATTCTGACCTTTACATAAGTTAAAATATTTTAGCGGGTGAGTCTCACTGTAACTGTGGGTAGAATGTGAGCTTCTAATGCATTGCAGACAAAATGGGTTTTATATTGTCTGGTAGGAATTTGCAATTAAACCATTTTTGCGTCGAATAATGTAGTTTATTCGTGAGTGAATAAACATTAAGTATTTTGATTTGCTAGTTTTTCGTACATATCTCGTTCCCATCTACCGTAACAAGGAGTAAGAAACTACTACGTTCATATTTTAGTTCCGTTAATGTTTTACTATGTGCATTTTTATACTTAAAATTACACTAAAAAATGTGAACAAATCTATTCATTTTTTATTTTACTACACGAAAAACAGCCACGAATAAAGTCGTGTATAAAGTAATGCTTGTATATCGTAAAATATAATGCTATATTTTAATATAAGACAATTAGTATGAAAACACTTTAAAATTATGCTAACAATAAAAAACATTGTTTTCGATGACACCAAAAATGTGATGTTAACTCAAACAAACATTTAATGAAGAATCTCAATAGCAACAAATGATATTTTTTTCGGCTAGCAAATTCTTTTAAATGAAAACACGTCTTAATTATTTGAATAAGAAATAACAATAGTATTAATAATAGAGAATTGAATATTACCAGGTCATCAGAAATACAGAACACGAATAGTATTATCTTTGTGTAAACACATGGCGGTATTCTCAGATCGTGTGCCTATGAAATGCATATAAAAATAAGAGATACAACCGAATTACACATCATTTACGGATAAATAAATAAATAATGTTCAGCTATCATTAAATGATAATACAAAGAGGGACATACAACGTTATGAAATGCACTTTTATTGAGAAAATGATGTCATAGGTTGTTTTTAAAAGTGATTTTATCCAGTTCAAAATAAAGAATCATATTATGTTTTGCCCCTATTTAAAGGAGCTTTCGACAGCGTGTTCCCATCCCTTGTTTTATCTTTATCTTCCGTGCAAATGTAATAACACATCGCAAAAACTACTACAAATAAAGGTCTCGTGTGGCATTCGTACATAGTCCTTGAAATATTTGTTCGAGAAGTTGTGCCACTTAAATGCGAGCATTGTGTGTTAATCGATCGCTAAATGGATGAATGGTCATTTGCAATTGACGAATTCAGACGGCACGTGACTATATCAGCATGGAAGTTACAATTCCGTTTCAGTATATATTCCAGAAAACTCTTGTGTGGGACGTTGGGCCACTGTAAAATAAGCACTGTACCTTAAACAGTCAATCAAAAACGCGTTATTGGGAGAATATTAACGTGTACCAATTACGATGGAACGTGACTAGATATGCCTTGAGGCTGATTACGTCCAATGTCCCAATTGAGTCCAATGTCCCAGAACATTATTGTTTGGCCATTTTACCGCAGAAACAAGGGTACTGTCAGTTATTAGTGAATGAAAACGCTTAGAGTTAATAAAAATGTCTTAATCCGAGGAATGATCACGCGCATATGATTCAATAAGACTATTAGCGCGTGGAAGCTGTGTGTACATTCCATAATAATGAATAAGCACATCGTCATGGAAAGGATCTTCTTTGGGACTTTAAGCCACTCAAACATGTGTTCATTACTTAACAATGAATATACCACTTGATTGGATGAATGAATACGTTGACGTTACAAATTCAGAAGGCACGTAAAGTCAGCGAGGTTGTTGTCTGTTTACTCGTCACGTCCTAATTATTCGATAGTCAGAAAACTCTCTTGGACACTGTACCCGGCAGTAGTCCACGGAGAAGTCAATACACCGAAAAATCTTTTATTTGATGCTCAAATGTCCTGTTTCCATAAATAACCCCTCTCCATTCTTTAATTAATCCAACTGTGCCTAATTTAGTAACAGTTTAAGTGTTTATTAATTTTCCAGTTTCCATAAATCGCAACGATCATCTCATATGCAGCAACTCCATGGCACAAACAATAGCTTTCGCTTCTTTAAGTCTATGCATTCGACCCCAAATTGAGTTAAGTGCTTTTGTATGTCCGATTTTCAAACAACAATTACACCTGAGTTATTTTATATACCTATACATATATTTGGTCCAGAAACAAGGCTAATATTGTATATAAACGTGTGACAACAGGGAGTAACATTGTTAAATGAATAGCCATTGTTAAAAGACTAGACATTTTGTTCCAACAAAGATTACATTATTTTGTAACATCCTTACACGATTGTTATTTTTTAAGTTTGACATCTTATATCGCGGTCGAGGCCATTCTTGTCGGCAACTGAAATGTTTCAATCATGTATACATAGTGCCTTTAAAGCTACAGCTAAAAAACGGTAAAAGAACATAAATGTTACAGCCAAACACAAAAACAACACAAGACACAAAGCCAGACTCAGTGTTATTGTAGTACTGATCATAAAGAAACCACAATTTAGTACAATACACTATCATGCAACTAAAGCAGATACAAATATCACCAGGGAACTAAAAACACCAACATTCGAATCACTGCGGTATTGCAAATCTTCAATGCAATACTTTTAAAGACGCTAAACTGCAACTCAAGACAATACCGACACATCTCGAGCCGTCTACGTTTTTCACGTACACGTGACTAGTTATCCAAGTCAGTGCTTGTTTTAACTTTTAACATAGAGCGCCAGTGTTTCAGCGGCACAAAGTCCCAAATAAGAGATTTTGTCTGAATATGGCCTACCACGATCTCCTACTGTTTAACAACCAGCTAACATTATGAAATCGTCATATTCCGTCTAACTTCGTCATTTGAACGTGACCAGTCATCAAATTTAGCGTTTGATTAAATTTATAACGCAAATTACTAATACTGCAGTCGCCAAAAGTCCCAAACGAGATGTTTTCCTGACTATGCTCTAGCACGTGCTTGTATGGGCCACACACAGCTACTACGCTGATATAGTCACGAGTCTTCAAAATCTTCCAAATGCAGCCATAGCTGGTGATCGTTCATCTGATAGCACTTGTATTTACGTTATTTGTTATTATAACGTTAATTTTGATACCATAAAACGTACATGTTCAAACGAGAGTTTTTCCCGAACCATGGCATTTTTTAGAGCATAAAAACAGCTGCCACGCTGATATAGTCACAATCTAAACTCGTAACTTGCACGGGACTATTTATCCCTACAATACCCAAACAATGGTCAAAAATAGTCACGTGGCACTGTGGATATGGTGTCCGCCTAGCGATCGGGAGGCCACGGGTTCGATCCCCACAGAGAGGGAGCGTTCTTTAGATCTCAGATACCAAGTACTGGTTCTAGTCCCAGGAAACGGACTTGAGAGCGTTTCAAATAAGCCTCAGGCTTTCGATGCAATCGAGCTTAAATTAATAGGTTTAAACTTATATAGTCACGCACCGATTTAATTCGTCACAAGCACGTGACCATTTATTGATGTTAGCTTTGTTATAAACATTGTAATGTTCAGTGTCCAAGAGTGTTCCCGGACGAAAAATACAGGCTTGAAGAGTAAACAGAAACAACTACTACGCTGATATAGTAACGCGCCGTCTTAATTCGTCGCGTGTACGTAACCATTCATCCAATTAAGCGTAGCATTTATTTTTAACGTACATTTACTTTTTTAAGTGGCCAAAAGTCTCAAAGAAGATTTGTTAACGACTACGGACAAATGCTTGCTTGTAGAATGCGAAAAACAGCTACCATGCTGATATTGTCATGTTTCGTCAAAGTGCATCATGTGCGCGTGATTATTCATCCGATTAAGCCATTTTATTAACTCTACTAGTGTTGTAATTAACTTTTTTCGTACAGTGCCCTTACAGTGCCATTATGTCTGTGGCAAAAAGTAATAAAACAGAATTGCATGGGACATAAGACTTATACTGGCTTAGCTAGTACTCAGACAACTACCAATCATATATATGCATGTGCCGCTGTGCGTTACCGTTCGGCAAAATAAGCGGTTTTTATCAAATGCACGTGACCATTCATCAAATTGAGCGATCTTTTTAACACACCGTGCTAGCATTTCAGTGGCCCACTTTCCATACAAATCCTTCCCGGATTATGGATAAATGGTAAGGCGCACCTGACCGTTATGTGTAGTCTGTATTTGCGATGTTTTTAGGGTTTATGTGTGCTTAGCTTCATAATTGCGACACAGAAGATAAAGATTTAACAAGAGAGGGGAACACCCTGTCGACAGCCCGTGTTAATAGAGACAAAAACACACTGAGATAGAGCTGATTTTGATTCTTTATTTTAAACTGGATAGCCACACTTATTTATTTATTCAAAAGTAAATTATTTGAAGTTCGGCTGTACCCTTTTCTTTCCTAAGCATTTTTTTTCGACACACGATTTTTGAGACTGCCATAATACTGATAAAGCTTTTATATAAAAGATTAAACTTAATATCGATGACCGTCACGTGTTGGCATATTGCTTATAATGTTCGTGTTCTGTATTACTGATGACGTGGTAATGTTTAATTATCTGTGATTGATACTATTTGCATTCTGAAATCAAATCTGTGATTGATAATATTTGTATTCTGAAATCAAATTATTAGGGGGTTATTTTATTTGAAAATATTTTGCTTCCGAAAATTATATATTTTTGCTATCGAGAGTGTTCATTAAACGTTATTGAGCAATAGTTCTTTTGTTTAATAATTTAGTTTGTCATCGATGAATATGTGTTTTTATTGTTGAGAGATTTTGTTCATGTGATTTAGTGTAATTTTATGTATACAACTTCACATAATTAATAATTGACTTAACTAAAATATGAACGGAGCAGTAGCTAACGGTAACTGAAAACCTAATACAGTAGAGTTAGCGGTCTTGTTCCGCGATTTATCGGTAAAAAATCGCTAACAAATAAGCGTTTTAAACCGATTTAAGCGCTTAATAGATTTTCAGCGGTTATTAAGCGTTTTAAACAGATTTCATCGGTTTTTAAGCGTTTCATCCGCGCAACCACTTTTTAAGCGATTTTACGCGATTAATCGCTACGCATGCGCATTTGTCCAAACCGCTGAAAAAGCGCTGAATTGGCGGAGCCTAACAGAGGTAGGTGTGTCCTAAAATATAGATCCTCGCTAATCTGTGTGTTATCCATTTTCAGTTTAAGTGGGGAAAGTGGTCTAGTGGGTTTATGTGGGGACAGTGGTCTAGTGGTAGGATGCTGGTCTAGCGATCGAGAGGTCTCTGGTTCAAGTCTGCCCGGTCAATTTTTTTTCTGGATTATATGTTATTTACAGTTTGAACGTTATTATTATTTTTTACTTTTATTGTTTATTCAACTAAAATATATGTTATTTACACGGACACCTTCAAAATGTACTGGACAGGACGGATAACTGCCAAAATGACTGATATCATTTATTGATAAATTGTTGTGTACATTTAAAATTAACAACGTGTTCCACAATTAGCGTTGATTGACTTTTCATTTAGTAAACGCACTGAAAACAAACTCGTTAATGTGTGATTAAAATGCTAGGAAAGAAAACTGCGTCTTAATGAAATACTTAAAAACTATATATATTTTACCATATATTTTAAGCGTTTAAAACATACTTATGTTGCATACCTAATATGCCATGGGATTACACAAAAAATAGTATCTGATGTAGTATCAGTTATATCTGCGCACACAAGTGTGCAGTTTAAATATAAGCGTGCATGTACTGGATATCAAAATCAGGATATTCGCCGAACATCATTTTTGAAAAGATATGGCTACCATTACCTTCATTACATAACAAATATAATCTAATAAAAATCTATAGAACGATTAGATTAGTATTAGCATTAATATGAGCTAATAACAAGAGTATATACCTTACAAAATGCCATCTAGCGATGATTGTACCATTATACATTGTGTATACATTTTGTATTTAACAACAGTGACCAAAATACGTAAACACATAAAATGTAAGCTATATTACGTATCCCGAAACGTCACATATTCGCGCAAAAAGACGGGACATTTTAACGTTGAAAACCCCATATACACAGTAATGCCAATTTAAAAAATTCCTTTAATAATAATAATAAATAGTAGATGCTTTACCATTTTGTTATATTAGTACCGTTTGAAATATTTAATCACAAAATTGCAAGCGTCCGTTTTATTTATTATTTTGTATTCGCGTTCGATGCCGAAAAATATCGGAAAATCACAATGACTTGTCACATGAAAACTTATAACTTGTGGAATTTATAAACAGATCGGTTGATATAAAATATACGGCTTATATATGTGTTCCTTGAATCAGTGTAACAGCGGCATATACAAATAAAATGGTATTCATCTTCTAAATCCAGCTCATCTTGCATTTTAACCTCGGGCTTTTTTCCTATGGCATGTTTACCACTTTAGCTTTGGCATGGTTTACCTCTGGCATTTTTACCCCTGGCATTTTTACATATTTTATTTTTACCACTGGCATTTGTACCTACATTCGCAATCGGCGCTAGCTAGAATGGATCAACATCACCGTTGCACATTTTTATAAAATTCTCAGTAATCTTATAACCGATAATTGACTGTTAAGTTTAATATAGTTTGATGCTTTAGCGATACTTAAAAAATTAACTAAAAATCGCGGAAAAAAAAAATAATATTGAAAAAAAAATAGATACAGTATCATTTATCCATCTTCGACTATCATACATTATTTGATCAGTTCAAATTGTCGCAAACAAATATTCATTAAAAAAAGCATTTTCATTTGGTATGGAAGTTATAGTATCGTAAGCTGCTTATTGAATAATCAAGTAAAGGCCTAGTTAATGGCAGTTAATCCTCTCCTATGTGGTGTTCCAGTTGGCATATTGATACTTATACACGTATTTTGGCCCACCTTAATATCTCTTATCATAATCTTATCTCTCAAGTGACTGAGAAATGCCTGTTAAGGATTTCAATAATGAATTATTGTATTGCAGTATTATATAGAAATATGATGTATGTATTGTTTATACAAAAAAATGCTACTAGAACAACACAAAATGACAAATACTACGGCTACTTCCACTTCAGCAACAACAACAACAACTATTACTACTACTGCTATAACTACAACAACAACAACTTTAATTTTCTTAAAGGTGTAAACAATTAAATTTGCCCAAAGAGCTATCAATATACATATGTATATTAATAGTTCTTTGATTTGCCTGTAAAGACAACCTTTGATTGGACTTAATTTGTAAAACAGACTTTTGTCAGTTTGACCTCCCACAATTTTCTCTTAATTGGGCCTTTATTGGGATAAAGATCCCTTTTTCTTGTGGGGATAAATGGTATTTCTATTGTTAAACAGTGGTAGACTGAGAAAACAAAGGTTACAGTTGACTTGTCTTCTCTTTCTTCTTCATATTTATATGTTTGGTCCTTTTTACTGTATTAGTGTTAGTAGAAGTTTTATTTATATTTTATTTTTATCTTTAGAAAAATCATAAATGATAAATTTATGGGTCGGCTCACGAATCACACTTCACAAGTTTTGGACAAACATGCATGTGTTATAAACATAATTTAAGGATAACACAGATCATAGGTTATATTTATTTTGATTAACTACGATCAAAGTATAAAACTCTAATAATACATAATTTAAAGTTGATTTAAAAAAACACAAAAGAAACAACTGTCAAGGTATATAATTGAAAGTAATCTTATCGGTCGGAAATTATTAACAACTATCGATGTGTATTGTTGTTTGCTAGCTTGTTTGTCTTTACGGGGGGGGGTGCTATTATAGATGGGTTAAAGTAGTCCTTCACATAACGAAATGTCACGCCACAATCAGTTGTATAGTAAAAAATTAAATTGCTCACAAATTAAGCTATCCGACATAATGTTCTATTATGTTAATTTAATAGAAATCGATTGACCGAGTTAACTTGTCACTAAGACATATCAGAATCCAAGTCTTATCGGTTACCATGGAAACGGTGTCGCTTTTATTGCATACACTCCATGGTGTCTGTATGCCACTTTAAAGCTACGGGTCATTGCATTCTTTATACTCACTATCTGATTAAAATATGGTCATCAATATAATTGACATCGTGATGAAATCGATCACAATACACATAAAAAACATTTGCTGATACTGTATCTGCGGTGTAAAGTCAGATTGTCATAAAAAGCAAATGACATAACTTGTATTGCTTGATATAAAATATCGGCACTTTAACAGGCGAATGTATGAATATACTAATACATGTGCAGAAAGATTAAAGCTGTTGCATTCAAACTGTTTTATCAATGAAACTCGTTAAAATGTATAAAATTGAATGCCTAATAAACATTTCATTTGAGAGATAATAAGCACATACGTATTTGAAACGCATTGTATTGGATCTGTGTCGATTTTCTTGGGGATGGGAGCATACGTTGTCTAAAAAGTTAAAAAATATGTATACATATTTTTGATCAAATTGAGTCGTTGTGTTTTTGCTGTGATAGTGAGATAAACATCAGGGGGTAGATGTTTATGATAGTGAAGATGTTGATAATGAAGATAATGCTGGTTCTTCATGGTTATTGATGCTGATTATGAACATGGTTCTAAAATGTCGATAATAATTATGATGGTAGCGGTGATGGCGGTGATGTTANGGAACTGTTAAGAGGTGTATTGTCCCACCACCGTCCATTATTTTAACGTATTAAACTCGCATGCGTACAATTTAGTTTCAAATTTCGTACATAACTTTCCGTAAGCATTCTTCACAGAAAAAAAACGATACAATCAATTGGCAATTGATTGTATCCACGAAACACAAGTTATATACAATAAGCAAACACAAATTATTTGCTAAAAATAATGTGAGTTTTTATTTCCTTACTAATTTCACAGCGCGGTGTGATTTCTGTGCGTTTCATTAGATGCATTTAAATCATTACTTAAACATTGAACAATTGCCATACATCTGTATATTTTATTAACAATATTAGCATATCTTATCGATCTTACCGATAGTTTTGATTTTTTATATTAAAAACGAGTGAATGTTTACAAGTCCGTTTGTAATATTATACGGGTGTAATGATTCGTTTTTGTGTGTAAATGACATGTATTTCTTAATGTTTATATACAATGGCACGTTTGTCAAATCTTAAATATGTCAACTAAATAATTATATTTGTTGTTTAACAAATAGTAAATTTTAAACAAACGCAAACTATTTGCTTAAGTTATATTTCTGTGCTAATTTCACGCTGTGTGACTTCTTTGCGTCTGAGTTTTTCTTGTAATAACATATCGTATGCGAGAAAACAGCAACGTCATGTATTAGCTCTTAAGCATAGAATTGCTTTTAAGCCAAATGCACAATACAAAATTATAACGACATGGATGATATGGTAATTATGAAAAAATAGGTAATACTTATAAACATATTATAATGAAAACGCAGACCATATAGATAACGTTGGAAAATACAGACAATATAAACACAGAAGGAAACGGAAGAATAAAATCTGAATAACGATGCATAAACAACTCTTGTTCGCCGAGTTACATATTAAAATTACATTTATTTCCGTGTACATATAATATGTATTATGTAAAGTAGGGTCACCATACTCTTTCGTAAATTACAGCAAAAATATTAATTTATTAAGTGCATCTGTTTTTTATGATCACCCCTGATAATTCATGGTCGCTTTAGTGTGACCACAGCAGGGTGTCAATAAACAGGAGAATAGTACACGCGTTTTGGTCCAATAACGACCCTAATAAAGTAAAGTTGATCTTTATTGTTTATTTTGTTATTCACAAGATATTGAAGATGAATATCAATTCATGCTTGTATGTCCATTTTAAGATGAGATTCGCAAAAAATATGTACCAAAGTTCTATTACCAACGCCCATCGATGTTTAAATTTTTGGAAATGTTGGGCATTGATAACAAGACCAAATTGATTAAAATTTCTCTTTTTATTAAATACGCATTAAATAAAAGAAACACTCTGTTAAGTGTAAGTTCATCCTCTTAAATAAAGAAACTTACAATTTTTTAACTAACACAATTTATTTGATTAAACTATTCCAATGTTATATTTTTGTATAGTAAAGACCAGGTATACCGTATGTACTTTACTATAAACCGTATGTACTGAAATTATATATTATATGAAGTAA
>VMBQ01011982.1:0-20535 GCA_007657795.1 Dreissena rostriformis | reverse complement strand
CCATGTTTGATATTATCACTGTTTAAAACATAAACTTTTTCATTCAAAATAACCATAGTCCTTTGTTAGCTATAACTATGTACCATAACTTATATAAAAAAAAAATGTTAAACAGATATATTACTTTAGTATATTCACGGAAACAAATATGTTATATGCAAAATATATGTTTACGATGGAAATAAAAATGGAATTACAAAAAAAAAATAAAAAAAATATATGCGACCCTCTAGGCCAACCTCCAGTTTTACGTTTGCCAGATTATGCCATAAATGTGGACGGACTGGACATTTTTAAGCTGAGTGCCCAAACTAGATTGTGCTCCAGTTAGGGGATAGAACCTGAGCACTAAATCTATGAAAGATCCCACATTAGTAGGAGAGGTCAGCGAGGTAAGTATAGTGTTAAGTAACATCAATACCAGAGCATTGTTAGACACTGGATGTTGTGTAAGTATCATTTCAGAAAGTTTTTACAACAATAATTTTAAAAACATCAGCTTGGAGCCATTGAATGATTTGCTAAACATTGAATGTGCTGATGGTAATCAGTTGCCATATCTTGGTTTTGTTGAACTTGAAGTACAAATTTGTAAAGGACTTGAAAGTTCGAAACCGAGTTATTGTTTATTTTTAGTGTCACCCGACACAAAATATTCTTCAAAAGTACCAGTTATTCTGGGAACCAATATTTTGAACAGATTGTTGGAAGAATGTTATGATTCATTTGGTGAACATTTTTTACAGAAAGCCAAGTTACATACACAATCGTATTTGAGCTTTAGAGCTATTTCATTGAGAGAAAAGTCTTTGAAAAGAAATAATGGAAGAGTTGCAATTGTAAGAAGGTTGAACAGGCAGATTTTTTTTTTGAAACCAAGTGCAAATGAAGTCTGTGTAGAGTTTTTACACTTTTTGTTTCTAAGCCCTGAACTTTNGAAAAGTCTTTGAAAAGAAATAATGGCAGAGTTGCAATTGTAAGACGTTTGAACAGGGAGACTATTTTGTTGAAACCAAGAGCAAATGATTTCTGTGCAGAGTTTTTACACTTTTTGTTTCTAAGCCCTGAACTTTATAGACTGGCACATTATCATTAGCTTGTTCAATTACAGTATTGTGTTTTATTTTGTTCTAAATATGTCTTTAAGTTGTGTGAGTCTATGTGAGGATATATATTAAAAACATGGGAGAGCTGTTATATGGTAAGTATTAGTATCATCTGTAGTCTTTACAGATCTAGTTGTAAGTATGAGTTTATATTTGTAGTTGTATAGTTAGTTACTGTACAATTGTAGTGGTAATGTATTGTAAGTTGGTGTAATGTTTACTTTATAGTATTGGTATAGTACTGTATCATAGTCAGTTTGTATTTTCTTATGTAAGACAGACTGTGTAATGAGACAGGGACAATTCTTGAGAAATTTGACAAAATATTATGGACAAACACATGTTTTGATGGGGACATCATTTCTGAGCTGGGGGAAGTGTGTAACCAGTCACAAATTCTATTTAAAAGTTGTCTCCCTTGTTCGCATGGTTGTTTTTATCCTATTTTCTTTCCTGTACATTCAGTCTGTTGGTCAAGTTTCTTTCCCGCTAAGACGTAGGATTTCATGGGTTGAGTTGGAAGGACATGGTTTTTCAAATGTAATTTAAGAGCAGTTCTACTTTGAGAGCTTAACATCTTCACGGAGAATCCTGTGAGTAAGACCAGTGTGTGAGGGTAAAGCAGCCATTCCATAAATGGTTGTCATCCTATCTGGAATTAAGTAACAGTGAATATTTATATGTAGCACTTGATAATACAGTATAAAACAACCTTATAAAAGGTTTATATGTCTTGAATCTCTCATAACAATACCGAACCCGCACTCGTGGAACAATATAATTAATCCTTATCATTATATAAATACCACCAGTGTTACAAAATGGGATAAAAACAACTATGCAAACAAGGGAGACAACTTTTAAATAGAATTTGTGACTGGTTACATTAAGCTTGTCAGTAAATGCATTAACTTGCTAGATTTTAACGATGCAACTGTCGAGATGTATTATAATGACAAAAATGGAATTAAAGAAATTAAAAAACTTAGATTAACTTCATCTGTTCATCCTTTGAATTGAATGTCTTTTTGTACAAGGGCAACACTTCCCAACGTAAACATAATAACAACGGTTTGTTATAATATAATAAAAAATTGTGTTCTTGCAAATTTAAGGGGGATAAATAAAGCATTACAATTTCGTCAAACTTATGATTATACTGTCCCTTTGTATGTGTTAGTTGAAATGAAATATATTAGGGCGTGGACAAAATATCCTTACACTGACCATCTTTCTTGAAAGTATCATACTCCTCACTTTTATTGTATTTTATGCATGTACTTAAAATAGTTTTAAGTACAGTTTTTGTTTTAAAATGCATATGGTTACTATATATAGTAACAGATTGACATCACGAGCGAACCGTTATTTGTTTCCGCCAGGAAAAAAAGACGATATCGGCATTTAACCCTCTTCAGTAGATGTCCACCGTGGCGTTGAAGAGTATTCCATCGAAGTTGAAGTTGAGGATGATTTCTGTATATGAAAAGATCGCTCTACGTAAAGTTGACAAAATTGCTTGTACTCAGTCTAAGTCAACGTGATAAATACAATGTTACCACCCATAAGCGATACAAAACACTAACAATCCAAAACTAATGATATTTGAACGTAGCAAACATTTGTAAAAATGGAAATATCGATTACAACTGAAACTGTATATTAGATCGATTACACTATTTTAGTTTTAACAGGAGTCATCAAGCTGAATTTAGTAAACAATACGCTTACCACTACATCGATCGAATACTTATAACAATTAAAATAAAATACTTTCTTCTTTTATAAGTATTTCAAACCCCGAAACTTTGCGTGTTACTGTTGACATATTTACACAAGTCCGTGTATTTAGTTTGGATGATAAATGCATCAACATCCATTTTAATTAAGAAAGTCAGAATTGTGTACTTTTATCGCATCATAATAATGATCATTGTTAAGGGCAACACTTCTATTAAGAAAGTATGAACTAATGTGTTTTTAATGCGAATCGTAGAATTAATGCACACTATGTAGTTTTATATTTAGCATGCTGTAAACTATTAAGCAGTAAGTTGATACCAGGCAAACACTAAGAGAAGAGACAAAATATAGTTCTTTTACACGTTTGCATTCCTTCCTCATTACACTGTTTTATGATTATGTAAAGCCCCTCAGATCCTAGTGTATATTTAAATGTACTTTTAACAGGTCAGTTGATTGGTCAGTTTTGAAGGATACTTTACATGGCATAGGTTATTTTCAAGCAATGTTGGATAACCACTTGTTAAGAGTCTCTGTCAATTACCGACACATATGCCGACAACTGATATCGATAGACCACGCTTTGGTCAGATTCTGAATTATTCATTTACAATTCATTCAATTATGTTTATGTCATTCTCTCCAGTGCCAGGCACCTCTAGACTTAATAAATGATCTCGTTGGTTCATTCAGTCTCCAGAGACGGCGTATAACCGTTGCAGAATTGAATTAATACTAGGCATGTGTTTATAATTAGAGCCGCGAGTTAACAATTTGAACGGATCAACATTTTCATTTGACAATTATTATTGTGATGTAATTTTTCTAAAAGCAATCAATGGTTTTGTATTTGCAGGACCATAGTTGCCATGAGTTTACTTGATCAATACTTATACTTTTAAAACTAGAAAGCGATCTTTGTACTTGAAAAGTTCAAGAGGGATTAATACAGCATCTTATTTCTGCCGTGTAATATTGTGTCTACAAGTAGTTTCCTCCCTTTACATGTATGACAAACTAAACTGTTATGTATTTTCTTACGGCTTCACAAGCACACACACGCACACACAAACAGAAAATAAATCATTAAGCTTTGAATGGGTTACGAGATAGGAATGATGCAAGTATAACTAATTATTGCCTGAACAATTGGTTCAGTCGTTATCATTTCATACGAGGTGAGACATAAATTTTATACCTCGTATCGATGATATAAAAGGAAATATGAGTTTTTTTATTGATTAGACCACTGAGTTGTATCCAAAAAACTTAACATTGATTCTAAAGTCATCATACAAAATGTTGTAAAGGAAGCCAAAGTTACTGTTCACATAACGTTAGCGTACAATTCACCATGAGTGTAAGCAAGCTACATAGTTTAGTTTTTTTGCGCAATACTGTGTCACATGCTCAAGGGACAAGGTCACAGTAAAAGTCAACGTCAAGATTCAAAATAATACATACATACTCGCATTTGGCATAAACATGATATGATTATATAGAAGAATGACTTATTAAAAAGTTGTTTATCATGTATGCCTCCTTTTTAATAAATGATCAGTTGTATATCCCAGATACAAATGTTAAGCGGCTTGTGAAAGTCAGAGCTGTTTGTAAAATCGTAACTATAATTAAATGAAAGTGGCTATACACAAGACGTCTCTCCTGTCAATATCTTTTCATAATTTTTTATTCCTTTATATTTTAATGTACATGTAATACCACTATGTGAATGTAATCGTTTTTTTTTCAAATACCAAGTAAATCATGGATCAAAATGCTTCTTTTTATAAATGTATTTAATTTTGTAAAACCTACATTCACATATACCTTTTCCTGTGGTGGAAACACTTTCGAGTTTTCTATCAAGTTTAATATTTATGAGCTTTTAACATTACATAGCTGGTTTATACATTCAATCGGCATTGTTTGTAATAATATGCCTCACATTTTATCCTGTTTTGACGACATTCGTGCAATGAACATAACAATGTGCAACAGTGCCTGTATACAACTTTCACAAATATCGTATCGTATGCAAATAAACCTTAGACCCTTATTCCTCAGAAAGAGAGACAGCTATTATATAATTATGTAAATTTATTATATACAAACAAGCGCGATTCAGTCCGTATAAATAGCTACACGAACATTATTAAAGGTGACACGCAACCCTATAGTAAACATAATTTCTTACCATGTTAGGTGCATAAGACCATCGAAGGCACGTTTGAATTCAATATACAAAACATAAAATCTACCGCCATACTTTGAACTAGATTGTTTTGAATCATACTTTAAAAATCATATACTGCGGAATATCCAGGCAGAAAACCGGCCTACGAGTCTTCTTTTGTCTTCTAAGTCACTACTACGAGAATAACTTAAAATAAATGATTTAGAAAACATACTATATTTCAACGAAATGCCTCCATATCTGAAAGATTCCGTATTTTTTTATCCGGACTTGATCCGGATTAATGTACCGTGACGATAAAACTTCACGATACATAAATTGCACAATATTGGCGAAATAATCGTACACGTATTTTTGTAAAATTCGGCACTTGTTCCATCACTGCCTTGCGACTTGTCCGCTTTAAGCTTAAGTATGATATTTCGCAGCAAAAATAATAAGATATAATGATTGAATATGGTATAACTCTTTTTGAATGGTACTTGACAGTTCTGAACAAGTATCCAGAAATATTGATGACAAACGTAGCTTTATTATTAATCTTTAAAATATTCCACCTTTTGTAGATTTATGCACAGAAATATCCGGCTTATCATTCTCCCTAGTTAACTTAGAGTGTTCCGAAACGCGGAATATTTCTGTAATTCATAAATGTATTTTGCATAGAAATTTATTGTTTTTTTTTTATCTTTAAATCACATATACGCTTGCATTTTTCGTGCTAATATGTATACATTGAGATCAGTCGGTAAATCGGTCCATACAAAATGTCGAAGCAAAGAGAGTTTAGAATGTCTGGTCTTATAACCATGCCATCACGGCTGACTACGGAATCTAAGTAGTCCAGTTACTATCCTATTTCGGGGCTATAGCATTTTAACTGCCACATGTCTGTAGATTAATAATTTTGTATTTACTGCCTTGTTAACAAATGTATGTAACAATAGAGTAATTTCCTATTTAAAGATATTCATTAATGAAATCAATCATGGCGCTGGATTTCTTTTTTTATGTATTTGCATCTATCTGTACTCATTTACATTAATATTTCTGTGTGAATCTACAATGGAATCAGTACAAATATGACAAGGACAAATTAAACATTACCTCTAAGAGAGATTATCAAATGCATTGCCCGAAACAACAGTACACTGTGCAACAAATATATTTTGACAAAACTATATGAGATTCACCAAAGCTAGAGTGTCTCTGTACATTATCAAAGAGTCACCCATTGAAGAAGAGGTCAATAATCTTTGGGTTTTTTTTTTGCGGCTGACTGTCCCGGTTTAATGTGCGCTGCTCATTGCAGTTGTGTTTAAACATATACTAAATAAATATTTCTTGATCAATATGTATGTTCATAAGATTGACAGAAATACATGGTTCAGAAAATAAACGGTGAAAAAAAATTGAGTGTTGGCAACTTGGAATATCTGAGAATCCTTAACTGTTTGATTAGTTTCAATACTTTGATTTTGTATGCAGAGTACTATAACAATATACAATATGCGAAGAAAGAACCGAATATCAAAATGCTATATGTTACAGTTCTGAAACCTTAACGGAACGCATCAAACGCGTTTACGTCCGTCAGGACAATCAATTAACGTTATTGACACATGTTTCTTTAAAATAAGGTTTATCTTCACGTGTCGTATCAGAATTAAGGGTTTAACGTAAAAAAAAAAATTCTGGTGACCAAATTGGGCTCGATAGTTCATCAGTGTCACACGGCGATGGACCTGGGTCACAGTCATCAAGATGCCTTTGAGTTTCTAAGAACGATCACTCCAAGGCAATGGGTGTTGAAACCGGTTTTATGAAAATATTGATTAATTATAGTCAAAATTCAAAGAAAAGGGTCTTTAAAATTAATTACTCATTGTTTGTTCACTTTATACTTAGTCTTGGCCTTTTAACTTTGCAGTCAAATGTAACTATGTGTATTATCTTGATTAAAACCGCATACTGGCTGATGGAAGAGACGGCATTGTAAGAGTTATATATTTACAATAATACATACACATTTACAAAGTGAACATCACAGATTAATTATTCAAGATATCCACTATTAAATTTGGATATACATATGTATACAATTACTTGTTTATGTTTGTTATTAATATTATTCCCTCTGACAATAGTGTAATAGTTAATACAAACTTATTGATGTTAGTCAAAATTTCGTGCCGGCCAGTTTTTATTAATGTTTTACCAATTTGATTCATAGACAACAAACACCAATAATATACATGATGAAAAAAACAGTGGGTTCTTAAAAACAAATATTGACAGCATAACACGTGTGAACGGAGATTGTCTTCTAATTAATTGTTTTAATATTTGACTTCCACATTATCATTTAAGAAGTGAATATTCAAGCCCAATGTATCAGTGTTCGCAACTGGGGATATCATTGGCACATTTCCGATAATGTTAAGTACATGTTTGACAAACGCATGGTGAATTGCCTAATTTCTTATATGGAGCATATCTATAAAAAAGATCGATTTTAAAACTAAGACAAACATTGTAAAAGGCATGTGGTTGTTATATTCATACGGATAAAAAGCTCTTTGTTCTTGTGTGAAATATCCAATTCAATTCGACACAAATAAAGGGAATATACGCACCAGAAGTATTTGAACCGCGAAATTGATTGCAATCCGAGCACGAAATTGGTTACGATTATTACGGACAAAGCATTGCAACTTGCAACATTTCTAAAAAGCACTCTTTGAATAAAACTGGACTTACTTCAAGTATGAACAAAATCATTATATATTCTGATTTATTCAACTCATCTTAAGGAAACTCTTTGCTTTTGTTGAAATTGATGACTGTGTGTGTAATTGTTCTAGCCAGTAAATGCTTTTGTTCTGACGGATGTTCTTGTTATTTAGTATAAGCATATTTTCTGATTGTTGTCCGTAATCTAATGAAGTACTAAACTAATGATTACAAACTGTATAGTGTTCCGTCAAAATGAAATACATTTAATTTTAAATACTATGTAAGACTTGACCAATTGCGGCACATTTAATGATGATGACTTGCTAACAAAGTTGTATGTTTTAGTAAAAGTTCGCACAGTCCCTTTAACCCATTTGGAAATAATTAATAATCTCTCTAATCATCCTTAATGTTTTTATATTTTCTAAAACAAAAACACATTTGCAGTGTGATTACACACTAAACTAACATTTACACAAGACAAATAAACTGCGTTCGTATGTATTCAACATCATGTATAATTTGTTAAGCCATTCTGGAATTAAGAACTATGATTTTACAGATAATAAACACTTATTTATAAGCACGTTTTTACCTTAATTTGTAATGGAAATCTTTGATTGATGAGATGATTTAAAAAATTCTGAAAGTTGATTCTTCAAACAAACTGTTTTTTTTTTTCTTCTTTCTGACAGACACAAGACTAAGAAACAAGTGAATTAAGAATTAGGCTGTGCGGTGATAATTATTTTTATTTCACCAAAGTAAACTAACGGGTAGTTAAAAAACAAGGTGGATGACCCTGGTTAAATAAACACATTACACATGTTGAATTAGTATTACAATGGAGCGAGAAGAGAAATAGCCTAGCAGAGAGGCTTGTTCCTCATATATAGATGCAATTATTGATAACACATATATAGCTCATAAAAAAAACTTTATTTTTGGTGAATATTTTGTAGTATCTAAGAACGCAGATTTACAGAATTTAAAGTTTTCTAGGACAATTAAAACAAAAATAAACAGAATACTCTGTAGATTTAGCCTGAAATAATATTGAACTACAACCCGAGAAAAAACAACAACAGCAACCTATTGATGTGAACATTTTATTTCTTCACATTAGCTGACACGCAAATGATATGATGTGTTGAAAATAAATTTTAATTATTTAAAAAAAAACAACAGGGGTTTATCTTTCATGCATTTATGATAAATAGGTAAAATGTGTAAATGTGAAAAACCATTCAGTAAGAAACATTTTTAATGCTTTTGGAGTTTAATTATTCCTATATTAGAAAGTGTTTTTGACAAATTGTAAAACTCTTATACTTAAACATCACGCATTCTTAAATTTATATGATTTACTTCCATGGTTATTCTTAGAAAACTGCTGCATGTCGGAAACGATAATTATCCTTTCAACTACTTTCAATGATATTGGATTATTTACGAGAATTGAACAAAAACAGTCAGCGCATAGCATATGATGTATGAAGTAAATGGATGCATTGGTGATGATATGCATTCTGTTCATATCGAACACCGATGAGAAGCCATGTCTTTTAAGCTTAATTAATTAAAGCATATATTGGATTTGTATTTGTTACGTTTCACCTTTTTTTATACTTGATCTCATCAGTCAACATGTTAACATTTAAAACAATAATAATTATTTCACAAATAGTTTCTAATGGATAATTAACTCCGTCTATAATAAAAAAGAATGCACAATTGTTTCTTTTGATTTTACTCCTGTTACTACCAATTTCAATTTATAGCAATACATGTTGATTGTCGTTCTTGATTGTTCGAAATTCAAACTATAGAATTGTTTTTTTTAACAGGTCTTACACCAGTGATTGTTTACATTTATAGTTATCTTGCACTCGAATAACGCTGTTTGCCAGTGGTCTCTGAATTGAAACACGAACTTGTTTTTGTTTTCCATATCTATTCCTTACAGCACAGCTGGTTGTTAATCAACTGGGGAAGTCTACAAATAGCACAGTGCGCCGATGAGCAATCACGAATGGCAGGTGTAGGATGAAAGATATATGTGTACATTTTACTGATGTGTGTCAATGTAGATTATAATCTGTTTATTTATTTTACATACGAAATATGTATGCAAATTGTTTAATAAAGTAAACACTATGTGTCTACTCATAATATGTGGTATTGTACGAGTTCTTTGGTGTGTTTGTGTAACTGGTAGGTGATGGACCAGTTTTCAGTTTTATTTCATAGATTATTTAAATAAGATTCATCAGATTCCTTTATTATTTTGCAGGTATGCTTCTCCGTCTGCTCTTGCTGACTTTGGTAACTTTGGTGCTGTTACTGTTGTTAATCATACGTTGACGGTGATCAAGATAATTATTACAATGATGGTTATTTCAATTCTTATGGTTTATACTGCTTTTGAAATACGTAGCTTTTCTTCCAGGAACGTTTCTATTGTATCGACATAAAGATTGCGTACTCTCATATTTTACAGTGCAAAATATTATATTGAGACAGTGGCGTATTTACTATTACAATTACATACAGAGTACGCCATCTTGGGAGCTACACAATATGAGATTGCCTGCTATTTATCCTTCTTGAATTGTGTGTATCCTTTACTAAGCGAGGAGTTAAATGTCTCCTCAGGTTAGTGAGTGTGGTTTTGTTACTTTATTGCAGAAAATGTCTTTATAGTAGGTCAAACTGTTTGCAAAAGTACAACGTACACAAATATGTCTTATATCATAGTCATAAACGTTCATGACAAGTGTTTTAGTGCCGTGTGTGGAAATGACATAAACCTCGCTCAACAGCTTGACACAATTATTGAATTTTAAGAAAATGAACTTTCTCATTTCACTGCACACTAAATGGCAGGATTTTTATTATATTTCTTAGCATCAATACAGCAACAAGAAGATTTTCTCACAAGATATTGTAGTACCCCTCCTACTTATAATGCAGTTTGTTGCAGTTAAATTTCCATTCTGTCAATTATTATAATAAGGAGCTCTATTTTATGTCTTTTAAGTAAATTAATACAAACCATCATAAGCAGCCTTAATTGGAATATTTAAAAAAAGCACATTTGCATCATCAAAATAATGATTGTTACGAGCAGATAGTCATCAAAATGTCATAATAATTAAGTTTAGATAGCCACATCCATAATAATTTAATGAGTGCTATTAACGTTATTTTAAATATAANAAAAAAAAAAAAAAAAAAAAAATAAGAATAATTATTATAATAATGATAATCATAAGTTTGTGACAACAAATCCCATACTAACTGGTTACAATTAACCTTCACAATTGGCTGGCCGCGCCATCCTTCAAAAAATCACTTTACTGATCATCAACCATGCATTTGCGGAAATATCTGTAATTTTGTCAGCCAAAACAGATTCAATGTCAGATGATATAGTTTCCTGAACTTTAATTGTTTTCGCCAGAGAATAAAAACGACTGTCACTGTAAACGTTCATTATTATTATCATCCCAACCTCCTCAAGGGGTCTCTTACTACCCGTACCCGACTGCGTCGGATTTTCCTCACCAAAATCGTAGTTACCGTCATAATCGAGATTTTCCTCACCGTAACCACCAAATACATCATACTGCTCCGTATTTTTCAAGTCTTCGAACATTTTACATACGTTATTCAACATCTCCTCCGATTTGTCCATTTTTTATTTCATTTCCATTTGTAAGGTAATACCTTGGCTATCTGTGCTCTCTTTCTTCAAAAGAAGCTGTTTAGTTTGGGCTTTTTTTTTAAGATTATTTTGTTGTTTTATCTGGTTCTCCTTTCGAACTCGTCTCCTGCGACTTAATGTCTGCCGTTATGGAAAAAGAAACACAGCACTTGCGTTCACAAACATGGCTTAACATTACTAATTAAATCCGCCTAAACGACTAACACTATAAATCCAAGTGTTAATAAACGTATCATGAATCACTACACTATAATAACATTAAGTGTCACACACTAACACTTCGAAATTTAATCACACTATTGTCTCTCCTCTCTTGGTTAAACTATCTATAACATGAAAAGTACAGCCACACATATAGTAAATATATTCTTATCTGTAATGCTGTTTTGTAAAATAATCTCTTCTTATTCTCCGGGATTGGCTACGAATTTCAGTAAAAAAAGCACATTTGGAGAAATATATTTACTAGTTAATAATCTTTGAAAATTATAACATGTTATTTCAGGATATTAACCAAATAAATGGTGTTAAAATAAAACGTTAGATGTAGCTAGTCAAATAATAAGAAAGAAAATATTTGCATTAGGGATAGTAGAGCAATACTAAAACCATCATAAGCATGGTTATGTAACAATACAGTCACAGTTATAGTGTCGCTAAGATTTTTTTACATTTTGCATTTGGAAGTGCTTGCAACTTATATAACCGCTTTTTGAAAATTGTATATGTGGCTGCTCTTTTGACAATCTTAAAAATGAACCCATGTTAGTTCTAGCAGACATAATCAAAACAAGTCAATGATGAATGATTTCCTGGCTAGAAAGTGTAAGATAATTATGTGTTTCAAAGGAGTTATGACAATTTGATGATGCTGGAAAGGCAAAGGAATAATAATCGTTTTCGTTTAGTGAACTTCTTCTAATGAGTTCCCCTTTGTCTAATGATAATCAATTAGAACTCAATTGGACAAGACAGAGTAATATATATTTTTAAGGAAATCTTTCACAGACTATTATGTTTCATTTGTTTTCCTTTCTTTTACGCCAGTATGTCTGCTGAAGCTGTTTCGAGCCTTTAGTGTAATGAATGCTAACATCTAAAAACCATAAACCCTTATTACGAATTGATTTTAATGAAGATCAATATGCGTGGTTGAAATCAATATATTTTCACGACACTCATCATAAGTGCAATTGTTTAGACTTTCAAGGTTATAATTATACCCACGCTACAAATTAGGACAGGAAACATCGCGCGTGTACGTTCGTCGGTCTGTCCGTCTGTCGCAGAAATAAATAGCCCCATGTATGTACCTAGTTTAAAAATAAGCGTAACCTGATCATAACGAAATAATCAAAAGAAGTAATAACTTTTTTTACTTAAACATTGAAACTGACATGTATTTTTCTATATGCTGTCATGTATAGTTCTGTATAATATAAAGGTTTCCAAGTGTTATTGGTTGATTACTACGTGATAAAGTATCGGTGTTATGCACACTCCTCTGTTTTTAGTTTATGTTTCATGATTTATACACCTTGCTTCACATTTTGACATGCGGCGTCAGTACGGGGTTATTTGTTACTACTGTTACAAGATCTACTTTATCATAGAACGCTGAAATGTATATAGGATTACTTCTCCAACATGGGATAAGGTTGTTACCAGAATATATATTTCATCGGTTAAGCAAAATACATTTGATGTAAATCAAACCTTGAACATAGATTCTTTAAGACTGAATATGTTGCATTAGAATGCTGACACAAAACCATAAATTTACACACGTTAAACATTATTTTTATGAACCGTTAAACAATAAGCTATTCATATTCTTTATTAACTCAGAAACTAAATTCAATTGATAATTGTTCCTTTTGCAAACAAAATACAATAAGAAGGAAAAAATGGACATTAAAGCACATATCCACACTGATAACAAAATAAATGGTTGCTTCGAAGTCTTAATACATAAAATGTACACATTATAAACATATAAACTAATCAATTATCAAATAAATATGTTATTGAATAGTAAGTATTATATGTTTTAGATGATTCTCATACACCCGGTTTATAACAGTTTGTCTGATCTTTCTCTCTGGTATGTGGCTCAGTTGCGTATTAATCACGAACAGAGTATAATACTGTTCCCTTTTTAAATCACTTTACCTTTTTAAAACAACTATTAAAAAAATATGTATAATAAATGAAAATAAGCTGCATTTTATTATATTTTCTATGACAGAAACGTGCTAGCATTTAGATTAAAGCTTTGCATTATATATTTGTGTTTGATTTCAATTAGTTTAGGACGCGTTTTCAATATAAATTTTCATTTTGTAACATAATGCATGAGGATCTCATTTACAAGTTTGCAATATACAATGTTTAATGTTAAAAATCGTCATTCATTTGAAGGCCATAACTCCAAGAGGCCAGTTGGGATTTTGTTGATAATTTTATTTGGCCTCGATTTTATGCTAACAAACATTTTAGAAATTTGTTAGCAATTCGATAAAACTCAGTTGAGTTAGAGAGCGGAAACCAACATGTGCAAAATGACTGACGGACTGTCGAAGTGACGGAATGACGGAAACAATAGTCCTCTTTTCGATGGCATTACATTTTAACATAAATAAATAATAAATCTAGTACTTGTGATTTTTTTTAATGTTTGCCATAATCAGTTTCGTTAATAACTTTCATAACGAAAAATAATAAGACGTGTACGTATCACTATATATCCAATTAAATGTGTTGAATATCTTCCTCTAAATGTGTCATTCAACACACTCTTCCCTCTCTCAGATTTTAATGTTTTCCCACACGGAATAAACTTAACGTGTGCTTCCAAGCATATATGCAATTATATATATATTTATATCTTTCCAGTATTCAACTGAACGACTCTTAAGCTGAGCACTTTATTCCTTTGCTTCATTTACGATAATTCTTCAACGTTAAAGGAGAGCACCATGCTTAACATTCAATTATACAAATCATTAAATAACAATAGAGGACTCACAACATTTTAAGTAAAAACACGAACTGATTATAATGAAAGTTATTGTTTCTGTGACGAATCCATCTGATTTACCCCATTTCGACAAACTTCCTTGATATTTAATAACGAGCCAGAGACTTGTCAGAAACAACTGTTTGTCAAATGTGTGCTCCATCCCGGCTCGGTCGTTAAATTAATGGAGCCAAAGAAATACTGCTTCTCTTATGCTGCATCTCCCTTGGGTAAATTCAGGATCTTGGTAAATCAGTACGTTAATGAAAATTAAGACACTTAGGGAATGACTGAACATTAGAAAAAGGTCTCATAAAATAAATCTGCGTTAATTGGTAATTCATTCCTTGTTTCTAGAATAATTGTGTTTTGCGTAAATTTGACATAATTAGTATTGAAATTATGAAAACTAACTTGGTTAGATAAAACAAAGTGTATTGGTATAAAAAATAAAAACAGTTGATATTATACTGTATAAATTCGATTCGATATTTTTCTATAAAAAGGAGTGTGTCGTACAGCCTTTGCAGCGTTATTTTACGTTTTGTATCATTATTTGAAAGTATTTGCTATCTTCTGAAAAATGATTTTCCAAATGCTTTCATTAAACAATCAAATGCTGCTTACGGATCAAATGACCGATAATGCGAAAACGTACCAATGACGTTGCATAATAAACTCATTGTTCGATTTCGAATAACTGAATGCAGATTGCAACGACCTCTTGCATGTCTTGTGTTCCCATGGTGTCACACCGAGTCAGGGCGGAGACTCCAGATTATTGACATGTTTTTGGGTGCAGAATGTTTTTCGTTCTGTGTCTAAATACTTTTTTCTCGTTCCAACTGTTTTTCAAAAGGTTACTTCCCATTACAAAGAGGACCACATGCTGCAATAGTCCACGCCTTCCTTCCGTTGGAGCTAAAGTTTTAATTTGTGAACTCATCCTTATACAATTAGCGTAATGCGCTCTCTCGTGGCGAAGGCTTTGATGGCATCTTTTGTCTATCAATAGTCTTTACTTGATAATATAAATAGGCTCACTCCAGTGCTATATGTTGCCGAGTTAAATGTATGTGCTTAATTGTCATACCTTAAGAACATACGACGGTTGGTTAAATAAATAGACAGTATTAAGATTTTAGTTAAATACTTACATTATAAGCTTTACATTCATTATTTCTATATTGGCATATACAGCATGAGCATGAGCATTGACACATTGAACATGTCTACCGTGGTTATCATGTAGCGACGACTTGATTTTGTCTATAAATAAAACATTTTACATTTCAACAAAATCTCTCAAAACACAGGGGATTCGGCTAAATGTGGAAAAACAAAACGTTACTCTTTTACTGTTTTCAACAATTTTAAATTACGTTGTCCATCAAAGTCTGACGTTAGCCACTCCATAGTAGAATACAATATGACCATTAAAGTCATTACATGATTAAGTACCAAACCTGTCATATTTTGATATATTTGTCTTAGTCATGCGTCTTACTTCGATTATTTTGGTCCTATGACTTTGCTTAAGCCATAGACCCGGTGGGATTATGTCAAAACCTTTTATTTAGCAAAAACAGTTATCGTTAATAAATCGAGCTTTCGCAACCATTGCATGTCCAATCTAAATAAATGGGAAGTATTTACTCAGTGCAGCAAAAAAATGATTTATTTAATGTATGGTTTAAGATAAGAAAGAATAGACGATCCTTTAGTTTAAATTATAATTAAATTTATTTGATATATTTTTGAAACCACTCGTTCAGCAATTAATTCAATCTAAAGTTGGTTATGTTTTTCATTTTAAATGAATAACAATAAATCATTAATAACTGGCAGGTGTTGTTTAAACTATATAACTCGTCTCGATAATATTGGTTGTCTTATCTCATATAACGAAACTCCCTTTAAATGAAATGTGGGAACGTTATGAAATTCTAAACGAGAAGTAATGATAAGTCGAGATACACGACGTCTCTTCTATACTGCGTTGTTAAATCATATCGCCATCACAATAACCACATTCTTTAAAAGTATTTTCTGTGGAACTGTTTTCTCTAGAGAACTTTCGTTATCTTTTCAATGACTGCAACTGCGGTTTTATAGCGTTTTCGTGTATCTGATTTACGGCTCATTCCAACGACTTTGAGTACAAAATAATTAATCAGAGTTATTCACTGAAAACCTATAAAATGACTTTTATTTAAAAAAATTGTTGGCGTTAATTGTTTGAATGGGGATTGACCAATGACAAATATATAACGAATGATAAGCTCTTTATGTTATAAATTCGTAACTTGTATAGCTTCCTATTCCCTTAAAGCCGCTATTAGGACCATGTTTGAAAATACACTGTACTGTTATTGAATGACATTGTTAATTATGTATACTTATAATATATATTATAGCTGAATGCATCGTTGAATTATTGAATTCTTTCCTATTTGTTAACATTCTTTCCAAAACTATTTATGTACATTTATACATAACAAACAGTTTATTTAACCCTATCAGGCGAACCCGATAACTACATTTAATGCGGGTGTTATTGTCATTAATGGTATGTATGCATGCTAATTTATCATTGGATGAAGGTTTCATATTATTTTATAGAAACTCTACTTAATTTGTCTTTTATTATTTATTTATTTAATGCTTTCCGGTGGTTTATAGAGAAATATCAGTGAATTAAAACTGATAATTTCACTGTTTCAAACCATGAAAATTATTACTGTGAAATGACGTAATTATTTTGACGAAATGACGTCATTATCCCAACGACATTCTTTAGTTTAACTCTTTAACAATGTATATAAACTGTGAAAATGCATGAAATAAAAAATAATTTGTTGGATTCGGTGGAATATCGATTTTAATTCACTCGTGATCAAAGAAAATATATATTTTAACTCGTGGCTGCGCCACTCGTGAAAATATTAATTTCTATGATCACTCGTGAATTAAAATCGATAATTCACCGAATCCAACAAATATCCTCTATTTAAAAACACAATACAGACATTTGATTCTTTATTTGTTGCTATTGTTTTCAGAAACAAAAATATTACCGACGGCAGTCGTGACGTGTATGTGTTTCAATTAGCTTTCGTGAGTTACAGCCTATCTAAAGAGCGTGTTTGCACACCACAATAATGACTTATGTTGTTGTTTCCGTTAAAGTTATCAAGTATGTAAATTTAAATCACCAAACTGTGAAATAGTTATTGTTATACAGTTGACATCGCTCGAAAAGTAGGTTATAAGAAATCTTAGTCACCTTTGCTGACTGTCACACAATAGAGACAGTTTATGTATGCAATGAGATCGGAAAAAAAATGTGTTTGTATCACCGTGATCAATACAGTTTCAGGTTATCTCTTCCATAAGAGTGGAACAAACTAGAGGTATATGTGCAATATTGAGTACCAGTTTATTATCAATTTAATATAAATGTACATTACTGTTCATATCTGTTATATTGCAGCGTTGCAGCCGATTAACAGATAATTTTGACATGCTGTTTCTATAAACAAAACTTGAGGTGTATCGTAGATCGAGGCTTCCACTTGGCTGTAAATTTTGAGCATTACGTTATCTGGGTTTATATTTAATAAACATGCCTTTAACTATGTGAATACATACTGAGACCGCTTTTATCTTGATATCGGTGTTTTCCCCCTTTTGAATTGTTGTATGTTTTGCGGCTGGAAAGCATGATTTTGTTGATACGAGTTTACAAAATCTTGTGGAAGCGGTCTTCATGACAACATATGCAATATTTAGTAAATGTAAAACACTTGTCTTAATTTGATTGCAATACCCTGATTCGGAAATGTAGACACACGAGCGTTTCCAGTTTGAAAGACAAATGTCTACCCCTTTAAGAAGCACTCAGTCTGTATAGATTTTCTGTTTCTGTAACTAACAGCACCTTTAACAGTAAGAAGTGGAAAAGTCATTGTGGGAGTTATTTATAAAACACGGTGTGCAGTATATGGAACTTGAACTATATATAACATTTTGTAATTTATAAACCGAACCTCACCAGTAACATTCTTAACCACAAGAATTGCATTTGGACACATACCTTTGTTTAAAATTACATATGTTTTCTTCGTTTGTTGTTCTATTACTTTTTTAAGATAATCAATTTTAATAGTATATTAGGTTTAATGGAGTCTATTGAAATTGGGATTTCAGTAACAACAATAACAGTATTTCTCTATGAAATCTTTGCCTAAAGCTAGAACAACAAGTGTCTAATAATCACGTCAGCATGTAGCATCTATGCCATTAACAAAATTGATATTTGAAAATAAAAAGTATAACAACCTTCTCAACACATTTATCAAATGATTACAAGTGCACAATGCCTAAATTTTTAATTGTTGAACAATGGCGAGGTTAACAATAAATGCACTGAACTATTCTTCAGGTTTAGAAATTGGTAGCGAGATATCTTTTATTGTCAAACATGGACAACTAGAGTTAAGGAAATAAATACAATGCCAGTATTTATCCTTGTGTTGGCAACACAAACTGCCTGCTGTCAGAAGTATATTCTTATATTAGCTTATAATACTTAGACAAACAACACATACAGTATTCCGCCTTAGGTTCAATACTTACGTTATATGTTGTGTGTTCAATACTTGTTTTGTATATCTTTTTTATTTGTGGAACATGCGTTATTTACCACGGCAGTATGTTTGTATATCAACACAAAACATTTTAACCTTAAAATACAGTGCGTTGCTCTCACTGATCCGTAACCTTTGAATGTCATTACACATGCTCGGTTCAGTCTGATCTAGTTCCATATGCAAATATTAGTGTAGTGATCAACATGCATAACTAGTATTATGCAAAGTGTGCCTAGACTTCATTTCTAGTCAATCTGATGTGGATGTAAATAATAATATTTGTATTATTAATAATTAGCTAGAATATTACAACACAGCGATGGCTCCACGCATATAATTCAGTGTACTAATACCGCATGGGGTAGTAAATTACCTTAGGATAAATGTACACACTTTAAAAGTGCCAGATACCTTTAAATATATAAATATAAGTTTGAATTGCAATACTATGTTAAAGTAAAACAATTCAAATTGAGAAATTACTCTTGTCCTAGATGTATGGTAATTTCTGTAAAAACGGTAAACCATATAAACGCGAAGTAGACATTTCCTTTAAAAAATGTCGCTCACGGAAATTGTATGAATGGTAACATTCGTTTATATTCCTTATTAGATATATAATGCATGACGCACGTGGTAAAATGTCAGCTCATTTTTAACCAACAGTCATGAGTAAGTGTCCAGCTCTTAAAACCGTTAAAAACATTAAGATGGGGTGTCGTTATATTAACTATGCTCACAATGCCTCGTCGGCAACGTTAATTTGTCCGTTTGTTAAACTTTTTATAAACAAATTAACATTTCAAACGAATTTGTGCAAAAGTGAACGTCCTGAATAATGACAACTTTTGACATTTTGAAAAAAACATGCACATTTTGATCATAGAATATATATCAAAAATAAAAATTGTGATAATAACAAACATGTTAACTATTGCACTTATTGACACTTCTGCAAGTAAGAGGCATACCTATTTTACAACTTTAGTGTTAAGTCAATCTAATACACTATAATGTTATATGTTATGAAGAAAAAAAGAAAAATAAACTTGTCTCAGACATTTCTTCGATTATAAACTATAATTAAAGCATTATTACGAATTAATCATCCGAATGTCTGAATTATCTGTTATTTAAATTGGCATAATAATTCCATAAAATAGTTCAGGAACAGTTAAACTTTGATATTGAGAATCACAAACCAAAACTTTGAAATTACTTGCTGCTGAAATTTAAATTCTTATGTTATAATAACTATTGTGTGAATTTCGGCCAAATGTGTTGAAAGAATATACTGTTGTTTTGGCACCCATAATCCGCACACAAAGGCAAACATTCGGTACTTCCATTCTCAA
>VMBQ01011981.1:0-12292 GCA_007657795.1 Dreissena rostriformis | reverse complement strand
ACATGTTTTCAATAGTGGTTATGATGCTGTTTAATTCACGGTATCATCTTTTTCGAAATCCTGATCAAATAATATTTAGAATAGTATTCATACAATCATGTTTTCAATAGACGCTATTTCAGGCTTAACACATCTTTAGACGAAGATGACACACAATTACAATACCGAATACTTCTGAATGAAAATGTATCAGCAATGCACATATACATGTACATGCATAGTTTGTAAATTCGTCATTAATTGAAATAGTCAGATTTTTCATTCCATGGATTTTATTGTCACAGCAACGAAGGTCGTTCCGTGTTCCATTCCAAACCTACAAATAATTCACTTGGACGGACTGCTTTTTTTGTCCGAAGACGTCGGACCCCGTGAACGAAACATTTATATGTAGGTTAATCTTATTTAGTTTAGGTGATAGCGATTTTGATTTTGTTCCCAGAGTAGAACCAGTCCTTGTGGGGAATCTGAAGAACGCTCCCACAGGGAGGGATCGAACCCGTGACCGTCCGGTCCTGACGCGGACACCATATACAAAACGCTACGGAATGTCCTTTACAATGTTTAAATAACAAAGAAATATATTTATGTCAATGTAAAAGACCTTGATCATGACCTCAGTGTGTTAAACTCGTTCAAATGTTTGCCAGTTTCAGAGTGAGTAAGGTGAGTATGTGTATAACTTGTTTAAATATCGTGTGTAAACATGTTTTTAAATTTATGCAACGAAATGTGATGGCTGTTAATTTGCATTTCTTAAAATCATATTGTTTCGCAAGTCTATATACAGGCAATTTCCCAGCTGCATAATTACTAAATGCAATCTAGACTGAAACGGAACAAAGTCATTTACGCAAAAAAATGTTTTGTAATTGATTTTACAAATATGTAAACTGATATAAATTAAAATGCGTATGTAAAAAAATATATTGAGGGTTTTTCAACATTAACCTTTCGGTATATACGTCTCTATATAATTATATAGTCCCCTGTGAATTAACGATGGAAAAGAACAAGTACAGTGTCGGCCAAATTGTCGTTTTATGAACATAATCAAGTCAACGTTCGATGGCACTATAAATGTGAATGGTGTTCATTAGCCGAGATTACCAAGAACAACGCTGAGCTAAAATAGTTTTCTAGCTTTAGCCAATGATTTCAGTATGTATGCGTGTTTGTAAAAGGGCTATTGTCGATCAGTTTCTAGTTGTATTCGGCAAATTGTAATGCAAATGCTTTACATAGGTATTAAATGATTTAATTATTGATTATTTTTATATGTGTATATGTTATATTAATTTTTATAAGAGAGACACGGTGGTTTATATGTTAAAATGGTATTATACACATCTTCTACGAACTTAACTATTTTGTAAACTTTATAACACAAATAATTGCTATAAATTGAAGGAAAACGTTCGTTTCGAAGAAATAAAATTGTGTATTTTTTGTATTTAATTTATTAATTGAAAACAATTAAATAATAAAATAATACAAATTTAACTATTTTGTGTGTCGTGATCGTCATGCAAATGTGTGTTTAAGAGAGACACTTACTTATACACTTAAACGAGACGTAAAGGGGAAATACATTCATAAAGTAACACAACTTTAACATTTGGAATAATCTTAAATAATTAAAACAGCAAAAACACAAGTTCATTTAAATAATGACCGAAAATTGTAAAACAATTTCAAAGTCCAGAGAAGTTATTCGCTTGACTTAATATAACCTATAAATAATTTGTGTTAATAACATTTGTCAGTTGTTCAAAACGTGAACACATCCCTTTACTATCTTACAATTAAGATTTAAAAAAAAATCAACACGTTTTCCTCTGAATTTAAACATGTCGAACATTATATTGCTTATATTAGACATTTAATTGTATTAAATGTGTGTTTACCTTTTGTAAAATGTACGTGTACATGTGCTGTTAAGCTTGCAATATTGAATGATTGACATTGTTCGTGGTCGTTTATAAACAATATCCAAACCCGTGTGTTGTTGGTGACGAACTATCGAGAAAAACAACGATTACGGCAGACGTTTTGATGGTTCAGTGCATCTAATTGGTTTGTATTGTGTTATTAACTACACGGCACGCGATCTGTCAAGCATATGGCCAGACCACGGATACGTGGGCCGTGATTTAATGGGGGATCGAACGGTTTATGTACTCGGAAAGCAATCTAGTCTTGATAGAAAGTCGGAAGTGTTACTTCATTGCTCCGATGTAATAAATCGTACATAAGTTGATTGAAGTTCTGAGTTCACCTCGTAACAGTAATTGTTTTCTACTTTCAGATGTGCCGTTTGAAGTGCCACAACCGACGAAATGTAAGTGATGCTTCATTGTTCGTGGTAATGTAGAAACGATAAACCATTGAGTCTAACGTTATACTCGAATAACCGTTCTTAAGTAGATAATTGATCGAACATTTCATGTGTAAATATTCGTTGTAATGTAGAAACGATACACCATTGAGTCTAATGTCATACTCGAATTACCGTTCTTAAGTAGATAATTGATCGAACATTTTATGTTTCATTATTCGTGGTAATGTAGAAACGACAAACGATTTGATCTAATTTCATACTCGAAAAAACGTTCTAAGGTAGACACTTGATTGGACGTTTGGTTTTGCTGTAATCATCTAGACCGAAACAATTGAAAACAGTACACTTTATATCGTATGTAGATACATTTAGAGTATTGTACTTCAATCAATTTAACATTGAACCCTTCTGTTGGTTAACCTAGTAGATGCTAACTAACAAATTTAAGATGAAACAGTGCCCGATTACTTTACAATGTATACATTGTACAATAGTGACATATTAAAGATAGAAGTCAACGATGACTTCTAAAATACATCACTATCGTATTGAATTGTTATTAATCTTTATCATTTTTAATACATGAGTTTACACGGGCATCAATACGAAACACACACAACACAACCCCTTTCTTGTATAACTGAGTCCCACAAACCGTATATATTGCTACTAAATACTAAAGAACAAAACGACATCGATTGAAAGTACAACGTCCATTATAATTCGTCGAATTGCATAGTGTTTGGCTATACAAAACTACAACAACTGTCATGGTGATTGAGGCATTTAAATATTGATTGTGTTTTCTATAACAATTTGTAACCGGTTCATATTATTCTTCGGGTGTTTGAATGTTAACGATGTCTAGTTAACGAATCAATTGCTTAATGCACGGATGATGGTATTCATTAAAGGTTGCATGCATAACATTCGCACGTTAAATTGTTTTGAACATTTACTTAAATTACATATTATAAAGCATTGTTATATTCTTTCCCACATGCGTTATGTGCTTTATTGGGTCTTTCAAAAGCGTTCGGTGTGATCACATATTATATCGAACTGATTAAAAAAGAACCCGTTCTCTTTTCCTATAAGTTGGTTCATGCATGAGTAAAGTTGAAATTTTATTCTTCTCGTACTTCAAATTGTTTAAAATTTACCGAAAATTGAAATTGAAAGACTTAATAGATTTTAAATTTGTAAACAAATGCATGTTTAAAGTTTAAGTAGGTAGTTTCAATATTGGTTTACGTAAGTTTGCAAGAGATGTTTTAATTTTCACATATGTTACGAAACATTGAGTATTTGATACCATCTTCATCGATGGGAGCATCGTGTTAAAGGGACGTTATCTTGTTATATCGTATAAACAAAATAATAATGAAAAATACATTTGATAACCCCGTGGGAGTGTTTGGTTTTCTTCAATGAAATCATTGCAGTGTCAAGTGAAACAGCGATGATCGAAAGTCATTACTGCAACATTTGAGAAGTTAATGTGAATACCATAATTGTACTTTGGGAGGCATGATACGTGTTTAAAACTAGTGTAATAACGCTGTGATACTTAAGTATTTCGGATCAAACTATCCAGAAATCGTGAACTTTTAAGTTGATACAAACATTGTACAATATATAATACTTTATTGCTTATAATTGTAAATTGAAAGTTTACATAAACGAAAAATAATCATAATATACTACATAACTTGATAATGTGGATTCAACATTTTTAGAACAAATTATAAGTAGTGTATAATGATTAGTTTTCAATATGATATATACTTATATATTATGCTTTATACCAAGACATTGAAACTGTGTACAACGAACTGCTTTAACTATTTAAAGAATTTTCAATCCACGAAGGTCACGATTCTATCATTGGATTATATCTGTTAATGAGATTGTTTTTCATCCCTAATGTAGTAACCGCACGAACAAATCACTTGAACACATTTTTAGAGTTCCCCGTGATTCAATAGTACTAAACGCGTTTTTCAATTCGTTTTCTAGTTAACAAAATTGCACGAATTAATTTCATGGCGTTATAACAATTTTCTACTTCCGGTCAATATGTTTTTTTTTTGTATTAAATTACAAAGATTCACTCGCGCTTAGAATGGTTGTTCAAACTCAAGTACTTTCAGTTAGTATGTATCATGTAGTACTAAATTAATAATTTAACGTTTATAAAACACAACGTCAAGTGTTCCACAGGCTTGGCATCAACATTTTGCTCCATACCGAAGTTAAATACACTACTCATTACTGACTGCGTAGGTTACTAAACAGGGCCAATAAAACATTACTGTGAGAGAGAGTTGCACACGCTAAATAATTGTTGATTTAAATTGATCACATACACAAACTTAACATTTATCAAACAATCAATTGAAGATAAAAATACAAATTGCAAATTGATCTTATTGAGAACCGCTTGTGTACCTTATTTTTTAGCATTATGGATATAATGTTGACTAAAAGAAACATACACTACATTATCAGCATAATGATGGCATTGTGCTGTTGTTAAATTGTGTTAACGTCATTTAAAAGCATAATGAATCAAGTTATTAACACTCCTGTCAAACAGTTACACATTTCGAACTGGTGATTGCTGTCTAGTTTGATTGAAACAATCGGCAATACAAAGCTAACATTATTACCATTGAATGTCGATTTGTTGTCGTTAACATGTTAAGGTCCCTTATGGAATTATATAATAAGTGAATGTCTTGCACTAATTCAGAAGTAATAGACAACATGCAACTAAAAGTGTCATTCGAATCGCATTCATTTTAATCATAGAAATACAATTTCTTAATTTTAAGACGCAATTCAAACATGATAAATGTACTTCTTTGTGTTCCGCTGCAGTGTAATTAATCAAACAGTTTACACTCGCCAGCGTCTTTAATTATTTCTATAAGAATTGTATTTAACGACGAAGAATGTTTGTAGAGAACTAAATATCGCGCACGTATGGTGTCATGCTTTCAATCATAAGTTGATATTTGATTGATCTTACAATTAAAACGTACACAATGTTATGTTTCTATTTGTAGTGGAGCACTTAAAAATATACTAGGACAACGTAAATATACGAATACTGTAACTGTCATGGCATCGAACGTATATATTTGCCTTGATTCGTATTACAGCATTCAGAATTCGAAAGAATATTTTATATCGGCCTCGGTACTACATAACGAATCACTTTTAAATTGTTTTTTTGTTTTCATGAGTTTGAGAAATATTTTTATTTATTGTGATTTTTCCAATTTGTGACACAGCAGCTTTCATGCACGATTTAATGGTTCAGGAGAAACTGGATGATGCGATAAAGACATTCCGTTCGTTATCACTCCGATGATTAATTAGTTTTTAATAATTCAGACATTGGATGCATATCGGAATTACGAATAAGGCGGATTAGGAAGTGAACGGTCGTAATAACAAAATAGGGTAAGGTTAATCATTACTCGTTCACATTTAATTTTGGGCATATCTCAGTCACTTTTAATGTCGGGCATTACTCAGTCTTTTTAATGCAGGGGTGTTTTGAAATACAATATTTGCAATAGACAATTAACGGTGATTCGAAATACAAATGTATACATATAAATGCACACTGCCATACATGAAACTGTGATATACCTTACAACGTGTTATGCCCTGTATAATCACTAACATATAACACCATATGTAAACGCAATGCATACTAAGCACTATATTTGTAGGTTATAACAGCATACAAGGTGTCTTCGTTTGTGTAAATTTGTGTTTGTCCGCTTTGTTAATATTCACATTACATTTGGGGGAATATTGCTTTACGCATCCTCTTTCGATGCTTTTAGTGAATATACATATATTCCGCAGATTTAATACCGTATTAAGATACGCGTAAAACACAGAGTTGGCGACTACATTATTTTGTTATGTATGCTTAAAGCATATGCTCGTTGCTTCAGACTTCTTTGCCAGTATGATATACGATAATGTCGGGTTACTGTATCTTATAGTCGTATAATTACGTGAAAGGTACTTTCGCCTTTATGATAAAGAAAGTGTGTATGAATGATTGTTTAAACACTCCTGCTAAATATAGCATGACTACGTGTTGAAATAAAATAGTGTTTACCTTTGCACATACACCATAAAGTATGCACACTTGGCAGTCATAATAAATAAATNTAAGACGTGTTTACCTCTGCACATACACCATAAAGTATGCACACTTGGCAGTCATAATAAATAAATACTAAACATAATATAGTATTAACGCATATTGCCATATACTTGGTATGTTTGCCTAATCGTTTAATGTAGATAATTATTATCGCTATACATTAACTGTTATTATTAGTTAAAAACAACGTAGACTCGATTTTTTCGTTTGAATCGAATAGTTTATATCATAAATTAACTTGTTATGCCGTTTGTGACTGTGGCCAGACGTACAATGGACACCAAACACGTCTTACTTGGATCGCTACCGATGAATAAATGTCTTGCATTTTGGATTAATTTTTTTTGTATACGTAGCACTTGATTTGATTTATTTGTCTGTCATGTGTGTTAGAAGCCATACAACTTAATATCACATATGTCTACGAAGTACGTTTGGATATAAATGCGTGGTGATTAAACTTACAGCATAGGACATACATTAACATATACGGACATAATTATTTACATAAGGTTTAATATGAAGCCAACAATGCTGCGCACAAAAGTAGAAATAAAGGTTTTTACATCGTATACCAGATCTTCCCAGTATTTACCCTGTCTTGTTTTAACAAGACCCAATACGTTAGATTCTATTTACAAAACTGTCTTGCAAGTGTCTATTCTCTTTTATTACAGGTACGCAGATGTTCAACGATGCAAGAGTATAGGTTTTTGTCGACAAACCAATGACTTTTTTTATTTTCCAATCAAATTTTTAATTAAGCAGTATCTCTTAATATGCTACCATCTAATGTTCTAGATGAGAGTTCATTTATGTACAAGATGATATTGTCACGACATTTCTCTTTTTCTTTGATAGCGTGTTACCAAGATATATATCAATGATTATGACGTGTAATGTTAATTATTTTTATATAAAACCATTCCACTGTTGTAACTGTGCTCTATACTTTAAATAGCAAAAGAGTACCATATATGTTAACATCATCCATTATGTAATAATGCTAGTTTTGTATATGTGTTTGCACATTAAAACTTTTTTAAATCGCATTAACTACTAATACATAATGCAAACGATATTTCAAAAGTGTCTTTGTTCGCATTTCGTCGAAGAATTGGCAATCCGATCATTCGACGGCTGAATAAAAATGCAAGGTATTGATTTACGATTTAACTTGAAGGGATTGCATGCTTGCGTTATAATGCCTATACTGACAGTTCAAAAGAACAAAGGTAATTACCATCGTGCCATGTTGTATTTACCGAACACAGTGGCAATACGTTTATGATTCGATGATTATGGTCAATTCAATAAACACGAACGAGATGTCAGACCTTTTTGCATGTTCTGCCAATCATTTAGAACGAGAACCGTTTAAGCATCACCATGGTAATGATAACTAAGCGTATTTATTGATAACACATATAATTATAATTTAAGCTAACTTTGCATGTCCCTTGGAGAGAAGAGCAATTGCATTGGTCATGAAATCCCACACACCATCGATTAAAACAGTTTTGTTAGAAAATTAGTACAGCTATATGTTTAGGTATAGATGTTACAAAAGTATGTTTACGTCTACGCGGTGTGATAAGTATTTGAACAAAACTGATAAGTATTTAAACAAAACAGAACACACCTGTTCTGTTCTGGTATTTTAACAATTCTGTAACGATTTTGTATGATGATACTGTGTGTTTCAACGGATTCAACGGAACAAGTTTGCTTCTGTTATATTAAGAAATTGTAAAGCAACGCAACGCTAACGATTTTAAGAAAAAAAAAATTGTGTCATTCTTGTGTCATTTACTTTAATTCGATTTCAAACACTTTTTAAACTAGGACGAGAGTTTGTTTCATTTTAAAAGCAATCCGAACACACAGGTTGTGTAGCATATTTATGTATGTGTGTATCAAGCAAATGCTGTATAACTACATGTTGCCTGGTGTATTAGCTTCAATTAAAACCGGTGAGAGTAAGTCTAGTTTGTGGATCAATTTGAGTTTTGAGAACTCCAATTCTTAAGTACATTACTGTAATGGGTGGAGTAAATTTCTACAAATATTTGTATCGTTACAAACGCCCTACATTAATTCAAAAATGTTAGCCGTATAACATAATACCGACGAATTGTTCTAGAAAACAGAACAAGTACAAGCCTGATCGCTGTTGCGTCACTTTGAGCATCATTCCTCACTGAACTGGTACAGGTGTTCCATAAATGTTCCAATTGAAGGTCAAAGTTCAAATATATATGCGTAAATGTGCAAATAATCGAAATTCACCGGGACATATTTTTTAAGTCGAATGGAAGATGAAATATCATGATACACTACGTAAGAGTCCATTATGTTCACCACCGTTTTGATAAGTGTTGGCCTCTCAGAATGTATATATTTATATTTGGTAACACGCTAATATGCTTGAAGCTGTACAAGTTCATCACCTGAACCACTGTCAACCTAGTTCGGTAAAATATTTACAACAAATATCTGGTCTTAGTTCTCTTATAAAACGGTTGATGATATGTCACATTACCAGAAGATAAACAATCTGGTCTTATTATGAAAGCATGACAGTTGCATACTGAAATAACATTAAAATGATTCAAAAATGGTGGCAGGCGTTAAATGGCCTATTGAGAGCAATTAAAAAAATATATCGATCGATGTAATCGCAACCTGAGCGCTGTTTGCATTCAAGTAACAATGGTGAGAGATAACACCATTAATCTTAATTTAATTGTTTCCAGATCTTTTGGAAATTAATTATTCAACGCTTGTGGAACCATGCACACGAAGCTACATTCTGACAAGATGCATTTGTGAATTAACTATTCGAGCGATATTTTCTCAGTTGTTATCCCCCGGGAAAGGCGGAGGGATATAGAACTTTCGATGTCCGTCCGTCCGTCATTCCGTATGTTATAAAAGTTTTGAAATCGGCGGTGTATATCAATTCAACGAAATTACGTGTTTTTATTTCAGATGCCCGTAAACAAGTTTGTTGCTCAAACCGACCAAATCTAGAGCTAATTAAAGCAAGAAGTTAATTAATTAATTGTCAAACTTAACATGGTAAAATTGCAGTTTCACCAGTTGGAGAAATATCGTAAAAAAGCACCTGTTAGGTCTGGAGTAGCAAATGACTTATTGGCAAATAAGGCACAACTTATAAATGGTAATTAATAAAATAACTAAGTGTGTGCAACACTACGTTACACACCACATACTTAAACTTACTGAGTAACATGCCCTCGAATTAATATAAGGTTTTGATTAACCTTTTTCTTAACAATATTACATGATACTATTGAATTGAACATAGAAATGTACTGATCCTACTCAGTAGTTACATTTGTTACGTAAGTTCATACATATCGCTCTAAGTGTACTTAACACAGAGATGCATGCTTTAATCTACATGTATTATGTTATTGTATTATATTTACCGTCGTGAGTATCCGCTTTAATAGGCATTTCCAATACATAAGTGCAGATGACCAGCATGCTTCATAGTTGTACAGACAGTGATATACATTAACATTTTGACCTAGTCCACACTTGTTATTAAAGTATTTTTTTATATAGAAGACATAATAGTTTGCTCTGAAAATCGAATATACCAGCACACATGTTTTGGGCCACTGTCTCCTGGGCTCATGATTACTTTTATCCCATTCTACATTCCAAATTATTTAGGTATTAACTATATGTATCGACCAATGGGTCTTCTATTCCGTATACACGACCACGGGTTTATTGCATTGTGTTCAAAAGTTGAATGAACACCATATCCCTAAGACATTACCACATTTCGCATTTCTTTAACACAGAAACGTTAACGTTCAAATGTGAACATCTCATACATGAATTGCACGCATTGTATTTAGTCAAAACATTGCTAATCACATATATCATGATATTATATTTCCAAAAGGAAAAAGGCAGTTTGCACTTCTTTTATAAACTACAAGATCACATTCGTGTATTGGTTTTACTTTTGTTTCCGGTGTATGCACCCGTTGGAGGGCAATACATGTCTGCATGAAAGTGTCAATGAAATCATTTCCAAAATGCAAAACAGCTTACTCGTGCTTCTAGAAAACAACATAAAGCACGATGCTTTTACATTGACATGGTTTTCTGCAAACGGAGTTATTAATAAAACATAACTTATAAAATGAGATGCATTCGTATAATCGAATAAAAAAAAATGTTTTAAGAACGGGATATCGAAATATTAACTTATAATATGCGTTTTTTTTTGACGTCACAAGATATATTTCAGTAAACTATTGGTAAAATACATTTACAAATAAAATATCTACACAATAGCTTGTAACTTTGTGTTGCACTCAGCGTACACACGCGCAGTATCGCAATTGTGAACCTCACTAGTGCTGTTTAATCATTGAGATTAATCAAGTCGTCAACTGCTTATTGGTATTGCCAATTAAAGCGGTTATCAATACTGTGGATATAATTGATGCGTAGGTAAACGTGTTACATTACACACATTGTTACTATGTACGATTACTACATTACTATATACTTATAAATAACTATGTCCGCTATTAATTAATACACGACCAAATGTTTATTGCCAGCATGCGATTACAGAACACTATACTCCCAAAGCATCACGATTTGATTATGTTGGTAGTAAACAGCTCTCGCTGTGCTGTCCATTTGATATCATTTGGGAATTCAGATACCTTATGATGTTACAGAGTACCAAGTTTATTGACTATTTTTCAGATGGGAAGTGTTCTATTTTGCTCTCAAAAATGTTTTGATACTTGATGAAATTACATCAATACACCATACCTGATAACGTACGGGAACACGTATGCAAGATGTTGTTACCAAAGCTCTTTGCACATTACCGAATTGCAAGTTTGTGTCATGATTATGAACAATCGGTGTTGTTAAGGTGGAGACTTTCAACCTTTTTAAATTTGTTCAAACATTCGTCTGATGTTCATATAAGTCTATAACAGTGTGTAACATAGTCGGTCGAATGAGAACGCATACACAAGTCCGATGAAGTGTTCATAGTATTTTTATTCTGCTATCAAACGAGCCCTCAAAATATTTTAATCAATAAGATGCATTCTTTACTTTTCAAGTTCGTAAAATATTTAAGTTCCAAAATCTAACATACAGGCGGGCGGCCTGACCCTTACGATTCTGGCCGGCGATTCACAAGTACATGAATTCGACGTTTATCCTAGCTGTACTCGCGCTGATCTGCCTGTATATTAGACACTTTCTTTTTTATATTAAATGGTTGCCAATAGTTTTATAGTTACAAACCAATGCAAGTGTCATGTAATGTATATCATAGTATTTTGTTATGAAATCGGATCAATTTTGTATAATAAATATACTGTTATACCAAACTATCCATAGATTAATATATGTATCATATTAATTGGATGTGTATATTGACTATAAGTGGATTATTGGTGCAATCACTGATTTATTTAATATAATTTACGCGTATAATAAATAGATTGGTCATTATCATAAGCTAAGCTTTTTGTTTGAATTCACAATTTACATAAACATTTGATCAATAGATTTGAATATTAAAGTCGATACGCAAGCAACCTGACTTTGCATTGATGTTGATCCGATAATCCCCTACAAGTGTCATTACAAGACAAATATATAAATGTAACACAACTTATCATATCTATTGCATGGGTCAGCAATATGCATAATAACACGACATATCCATTTGTATT
>VMBQ01011980.1:10000-20058 GCA_007657795.1 Dreissena rostriformis | reverse complement strand
AATCCGCCAAAGCACTTCCAAGATATTGCTCCGGACACAAGTTTTCCGGACGGACGGACGGATGGACTGACGGACGGACGGACAACGCCAAAACAATATCCCTCCGCCTCTGGCAGGGGATAATAAAATCATGAAATGTAGTATTTTTGTAATTGTAATAAAATTGCGAAGTATGGTACATTAAAAAACATAAGTTACTAGCAGTCTTTCATCATGTTGATGCGAAGTACTGCCAACAACAGTTTCAATTGATGAAAACTTTTGCCGTGAAGTGGAAGGCCTTCTGTATGTTTCAGAGTCTAGATGATAAATCTTAAGTTCCAGTATGTGAACCCGACCACCCAAACAGTACAGGTGTTCGTTCCCATCATGGTGCTATTGTTGCCAATGATGGCAAGATCGTTTCGTTGAACCATGACTTTCATTTGGCGGGAATTGTACCTTCGGTTCGTTTCATAGTCAGTATTTCAGGGACAGTAAATGACAGTTTTCTATCGAGAGATGGTGCATGTAACGGTGAAAGAAAAAGTTTTTCAGGCAAACAATAAAACTGATGTGATCCCAGTACGCTAGAAATGAAGTGGAGGCGGATATGCCTATCATTTGTTGGTACACAGATGGTGGTCTGGACCACAGGACGACATATAAGTCTGTGCAGATGTGTTCGCTGTTAAGAGTTTGTGGCATTAGATCTTGATATGTTAGTGGCAGTTAGGACTGCACCATCACAATCATACACGAACCCCGCGGAGCGTGTTAAACTTAGGTCTCCAGAATGTTTCGCTGGAACAAGCCAAAATGAATCCAGACTTTGAATTGCAATCTAAGTCATTAAACTCACTAACAAGTATTAGAAATGCTGCAGAAAGAAATCCATTGTTAAAAAAACGCATATAAATCCTCTATGGAGAGCCCCCTATCACTAATTAAGGGCCATTTTCAGAAGCTTTAATAGACGGAGAACCGTATGGATGTTCATGACTCTGCAACAGCTGAAGAAAAAAAAGAATTGAGCACACTCTTTCACGTCATTGATCCTGCGGTAAATCTAGAGGACAGCAAAACCTGGAAGTCAGCAGAACTACAGGGCTTCCTGGACATCCAGGTTAATGATTATCAATTGAGAACAGATTGTTTAAGGTGTNTCAAAATGAAAAGTGGTAAAGACCAGATTATGCAAGACATGGTTAAAAAGGACATAAAAAAGCCGGCACAAGGGCACTCTTTCTTCCACCAAAACATATGAGCCTCGCTCTGTGATAAGGGATAAATGCATGTGCGTAAAGTGTCGTTCCATATTAGCCTGTGCAGCCTTAACTGGATTTTTGTCAAGAACTGTCTTCCTTTAAACGAAAAATACAATAAAAAAAGTAAAGTGTTGTCCCTGATTAGCCTGTGCAGTCCACACTTTACCCACTTGCATTGAACCCCCTTCTCACAGAGTGAGGCTCATATTCATTGCTCAGTGGCAAAACTTGCAATTTAAGCAAAAAAAAGAGAATCTTCAAACTGATTTGGTTTAACAAGTGATCGATTTTGCAACAACACATGAAACAAGGATATCAGTAAAACTGATGGATGCTCCTCGATGATGCTTTGTCGATATATGGGTTAATTATATATATATATGTGAAGAAACAAAAATGTGACCTTGAGAAAATGTATTATAAGCCTTATGGGTTAATTGCATGTTGTTTTTTTTAATGTGACCTTGAGAAATCTATTGTTAGCATCGGTGACCTTAACCCCAGTGACCTCAAACCTCATGAAAAGGTAGAGGTTCATGCAAGGTACCTACATGCCAAATATGTAAGAGATCGGTGAAATATTGAAGGCCCGAAGAGAATTTAGGAAGACCTTGCCAGAGGAAAGAGGTCTGGGTTCTAATCCCAGCAGGGCTTCAGAGGAGATGCATTTTGGACAAATGATTGTATTCGCTTTTATTGTATTTGCTTTACTTTATCCTTAAAATCAACATGCAAATGTCTTGAAAATAATCTTTGTTTTTACATAAATTAAAAGACATCAACCTTAAAAAATAACAATCAAACAGTTACTTTAAAAAAAAAATCATGAAATGTAGTATTTTTGTAATTGTAATAAAGTTGCGAAGTATGGTACATTAAAAAACATAAGTTACTAACAGTCTTTCATCATGTTGATGCGAAGTACTGCCGACAACAGTTTCAATTGATGAAAACTTTTGCAGTGAAGTGGAAGGCCTTCTGTATGTTTCAGAGCCTAGATGATAAATCTTAAGTTCCAGTATGTGAACCCAACCACCCATACAGTACAGGTGTTCAATCCCATCATTGTGCTATTGTTGCCAATGATGGCAAGATCGTTGTGTTGAACCATGACTCTCATCTGGCGGGAATTGTACCTTCGGTTCGTTTCATAGTCAGTATTACAGAGACAGTAAATGACAGTTTTCTATCGAGAGATGGTGCATGTAACGGTGAAAGAAAAAGATTTTAAGGCAAACAATCAAACTAATGCGATCCCAGTACGCTAGAAATGCGGATATGCGTATCATTTGTTGGTACACAGATGGTGGTCCAGACCACAGGACGACATATAAGTCTGTGCAGATGTGTTCGCTGTCAGAGTTTGTGGCATTAGATCTTGATATGTAAGTGGCAGTAAGGACTGCACCATCACAATCATACACGAACCCCGCAGAGCGTGTCATGAGCGTGTTAAACTTAGGTCTCCAGAATGTTTCGCTGGAACAAGCCAAAATGAATCCAGACTTTGAACTGCAATATAAGTCATTAAACTCACTAAAAAGTATTAGAAATGCTGCAGAAAGAAATGCATTGTTAAAAAAACGCATATAAATCCTCTATGGAGAGCCCCCTATCACTAATTAAGGGCCGTTTTTAGAAGCTTTAATAGACGGAGAACCATATGGATGTTCATGACTCTGCAACAGCTGAAGAAATAAAAGAATTGAGCACACTCTTTCTCGTCATTGATCCTGCGGTAAATCTAGAGGACAGCAAAACCTTGTAGTCAGCAGAACTACAGGGCTTCCTGGACATCCAGGTTAATGATTATCAATTGAGAACAGATTGTTTAAGGTGTCTGCATTTTAACATGGTTAAGTTGCTGAAATTTACATTTTTTAAACCATTGATAATACCCTGTTGACAAAACAGTCGTCTGCTAAAATACCATCTGCTCAAGGTTCAAACTGACTTGAAGAAATAGTGTTTGAGTGTCAAACAGCTTGGAATTTCTCCATACACCAAGTCACTCGGTATCTGTTCTGTTCATGGCTGTATGAATGTCTTAAAGAAAACAATCTCTAAAAAAGAACCCTCTCAAAATGTTATGTTATCAATCCAGCTTATTGGAATTGACCGGAAACTGGTGCAAATGTTGGGATCCACACCAGGGCCCATGAACATACAAGTTCCTTGAAACTCCGGCTCAGTGGAATTGGCGTTCCTCGTGGCGAAAAAAATTAACATTGAAATGTTAAAGCAGAGGAATAAAAATTTCTCCTAAATAAAACAGAAATTGAGCTTGTGTTGTCATTGGATGACGTAAAGAAAAGAAACCTCCAAACACAGGAAGGAACTGGCAGTTTTCTGCCTTCTACCTAAAAGTTGACTCTGACAAGGGAAAGGTGAATCACAAATGTGCCACTGTATCTAAGGTCCATGCGGATCATGAAAAAAAGATACAAAAATGTGACACTGTATAAGGATCACAACGATAGGGCACAGGAACTTGCAACAGATCAACTATCCAGTGCATCTATGAGAGAAACATGCGTTTATATAGAGGAGGATGAAGAGGAGGATGAAACAAGAGCAAGCCCTCAGAAGGTAAGACCAGCCAGTGCTTGGCCAGTATTCACAAAGTCCATGTCAATCGCTTCCACTGCACAACCTGACAGTGCACCCCTGGGGCAACAAAGGGCGAGGCTCCAATCTTTGCCAAAATCATTATCATATGCTGGCAAAGGGAGCTGGCAGGCTTTCCTGACAACGTTCAGGAAGTTTGCCTCAATCTTTGAATGGACTGAGGAGAAGAGAGATTATCTCTGTTTGTGTCTGACGGATAAAGCCAGCGAGTTCTACGCACTAACTATGGATAGGCATGTTGAGATGACCTATGCAGGAGTGGTGAAAAAGCTGGAGAGGCGGTTTGGTTACGGTGAATTGCCTGAGACGGCAATGGAAACAATTTCTAGTGCAAGGCAGGGAGAGGAGGATTCCCTTGATGAGTGGGCTGATAAGAGTACTGACGTTGGCCGGTGAAGCATTCCGGAATTGCCGGATGCCTTTATGACCCAACAGACCATATTGCGGTTTTGTATGGGGGCCCGAGAGAGAGAGGCGGGAGAACAGGTGATAAACCAACGCCCACAAACTATAGAGCAGGCTATAGACAAAATGAAGTGAGCAATCCACACGCATGGCCTGATTTATGGACGGCCAAAGGCGGTGAAAAAGGTGGCATGTGCAGAGAAGGTGCAAGTGGCGGAAGTGAGGGTTGGAGAACAAGATCAACGGTAGGGTTGATGCTCTGGAAAATCGAGTTGAGAGGTTGGAGGAGAAGATGGATGCCGTTATGGGGAAGATTATTTGGCTTGGGATCATTAATTCACAATACTGTCTTCACAGAAAATGTCTACATTCTTAAATATTAAATCATGTCCTTTAAGTTATCTTATTAACTTTCGTCCAGCGTTAAGCATCTTCTCGCTCGCGTACTCAATGCGTTAATAACTAAATCAATATAAATCAATATAAAACTGCAAATTAACTGTGTGTGTGCGTGTGTGTGTGCGTGTGTTTGTGCGTGTGATGCGTGTTTGTGTGCGTACATCCGTTTGTGCGTGCGTGCGGACAAAAAACACCATCACACACACCCAGACACACGCACGCACGCCTGAACGCCTGCATTTATATGGACTTATGCGCTGCATGGAATTTTGAATTTGACCAAAGCAGTGGAGAATAAATAGTTTTTTTAGCAACACTTTGGTGCCAGGCATTTACATGGAATATCCAACCGGAACGTTAAGGAAACTTCTATTTTGTAGGCATCCAACGAGCTAAACATGTGTACCTTAAAGACAGAGTTCAAGTCAAGTTCGTTCGACCGGACTACAATGCGATCCCATTTGTTTTCTTGGATCAAAGACGTTTTGACTCCAATTCGGAAAAGACAGGAAAACTAAATTTAAACAAGAGATGTGTTTGTCAGAAACATAATGCCCCCAACTGCACCGCTTTGATATAAAATTTCTATTTATCATTTGGCAGGTTTAGAAATTATCTCCCTTTTAAAGCTTATTACTTTCCTTGGATTTTGTGTTTTGACCTTTGACCTTGAATGATGACCCTGACCTTTCACCACTCAAAATGTGCAGCTCCATGAGATAAACATGCATGCCAAATATCAAGTTGCTATCTTGAATACTGCAAAAGTTATGACCAACTTTTGACCAAGGTTAAAATTTGGGACAGAATGACCGACAGTATGACAGACAGACAGGCCAAAACAATATATCCCCTCTTCTTTGAAGAAAGGGGCATAAAAACAAAGAAAAGCAAACAAGGTAAAGAGGGTTTATAATAATTCAAATTAACCCAAAGGGACAGCTCCTAGCAATATCTGAAATTAATAACTGTAGTAGTATGCAAACATTGATGTTTAAACCGAAAACATACCACAAGTTGATGTAAGCATTCAAGCTGTTAGTCCCATCGTGTTCAAATTTGATGTAATAATTCAAATGTTATATATAACATGATGGCTCAGTTGATTCAGACTATGTAATTTGTTAATTTCACTATTTTTAATCATCCTAGTATGGTGCTTTATTATAAACATTTTGGAAAGGTATTAATAGCAAATTCTAGTGTTTTTTTTCAAATATTATATTGCATTTGATTTTTTTAACCTGTTCATCTGAATGAATTGCAGTTTACATTTAAATTAAATAGCAAACTGTTTTGGTTTCCAAATGACATTACTACTTTTCAACTCGCCAAATAAATTGTTGTAATCACGATAAGTTATTTTTTAGTTGCTAGTGACTGAAACCGTATTTGTTATCATAAGACTTTTGAAGTAGATATTTAATGTTTAAAAAACAGTATGACTTCACCTGCATTTAACATACTGAAAAGTTGGCATGCTTTAAATGATATTTACATGAAGTTCCCCCACCCCCACCACAAAATATATTTGCAGAAATCTAAATGATGTTATACCATTAATCATCAAATTGACCTCTTATTTCATAACATGTATATGCATGTCAAGTTTATTACATGTACATTCTTTTAACGTGTGATTTAGCACGTATCTTTGTCTATAGAAAACAATATTAAATGTCATTCTTGTGTCATGAACTTCATTATTAACAGTCAAGGTTTATTTAATTTGTGAACTTATTACCACTCAAAGCTATATGGTTTAAATTGAAAACCTTTTTTTATTATATACATGTTGTAGTCGGTTTGTACTTTATGTATATCATTGGTACACATCTCAATGAAGGTTACACATTGCTCATCTGCTGCTGAGCGGAAGGTGAAAACAGATGAGCTCCTCTGGTGCCTGAACGCAGGCAAAGATGTGCCCTTCGAGACAAATTATCTTGTGTCTTCCGAATGCGTGTCAGATCTACTGTCACCCGATTGGTGTTGGAGAGGTAATGTTTAAGTCAAAGCTACAGCGCAAATGTAATTGATTTTGAAATAAAGATAACATAAAGTTCTCTTTTACCTTTTCACAAATCGGTGAATTTGTGCGCACAATATGAACGACAAAACCACACCCATCAAACAAAAGGTTCTATCCGTCTGATAAGACGATACAAAACCATGTTTACGAAGCTTGAAACCATAAACTGCAAGACCAACAAAGCAAACTCGCATAATATATTTATGTGTCCAGTGTCTTTTTTAAGTTAAACATTCCAAATAAATTAGTTTTTAAGATCAGTGCTTCTTGTATGATATGCAGTGCAACCATCCAACTAAATGGCGGAACCTCAAATCTGCGTTACCATATTAGATTCAAGCATCCGTCTGAGGACATCAACAAGGCCAGCACAGCAACAGACACAAGAGCTGATCAAGATGATAAAAGAAAATCAGATGGTGGTTGAACAAATCTCTGAGCAGGTAGGTTATGGGAGGCAGTGGTGTCGCAAATCTCTGAGGAGGTAAGCTATTCCAGGCAGTGGTGTGGCAGATCTCTGAACAGGTAAGCTATTCCAGGCACTATGTGTTTGGCCCGCAACCATCATCAGGGAGGTACTCAACCAGGCCCTTGCTAACTTCATGGTGCAGACATACCTGTCCATGAAGATTGTTGAGCACGAGAGCTTTAGGCATCTGATGCAACTCCTGAATCCCCAGTACAATGTCCGTCTCGAACGACTGTCAGGGCGGGCAAACAGCAAAGAAGTCTCTGCTATCCAATATTCAGGGTTGCATGTCAGTCGCCCTCACCACTGACTCTTGGATATCGTTTGCCATAGAGGCCTACCTAGAAGTCACAGTCCACAACATCCAGGAGTTCTAATGACCCTTGCCATGCCAGAGCAGCACACCCGGGAAAACATCACCATCTGCCTTAGGGACTGTTGAGACAAGTTTGGTCTCCAGGGACGTGTGGTAGCCTGTGTCCATGACAATGCAAGGAACGTGGGCATGTCTGGCCTTCTGTGTCTGGACTGGCAGGACATTCTGTTTTTGGCATACACCCTTCAGTTGTGCATGAAGCCAGTCATGGACCTTCCGTCAGCTGCAGACGTGATGTTGAGTAACAAAGATTGCTGGCCTCTTCCTGCTCTCCACTACCTTGACAGCTGAGCTGAGAGCACAACGAGTCACAAAGATTGCTGGCCTCTTCCCGCTCTCCACTACCATGACAGCTGAGCTGAGAGAGTCACAAAGATTGCTGGCCTCTTCCCACTCTCCACTACCATGACAGCTGAGCTGAGAGAGTCACAAAGATTGCTGGCCTCTTCCCGCTCTCCACTACCATGACAGCTGAGCTGAGAGAGTCACAAAGATTGCTGGCCTCTTCCCGCTCTCCACTACCATGACAGCTGAGCTGAGAGAGTCACAAAGATTGCTGGCCTCTTCCCGCTCTCCACTACCATGACAGCTGAGCTGAGAGAGTCACAAAGATTGCTGGCCTCTTCCCGCTCTCCACTACCATGACAGCTGAGCTGAGAGAGTCACAAAGATTGCTGGCCTCTTCCCGCTCTCCACTACCATGACAGCTGAGCTGAGAGAGTCACAAAGATTGCTGGCCTCTTCCCGCTCTCCACTACCATGACAGCTGAGCTGAGAGAGTCACAAAGATTGCTGGCCTCTTCCCACTCTCCACTACCATGACAGCTGAGCTGAGAGAGTCACAAAGATTGCTGGCCTCTTCCCGCTCTCCACTACCATGACAGCTGAGCTGAGAGAGTCACAAAGATTGCTGGCCTCTTCCCACTCTCCACTACCATGACAGCTGAGCTGAGAGAGTCACAAAGATTGCTGGCCTCTTCCCACTCTCCACTACCATGACAGCTGAGCTGAGAGAGTCACAAAGATTGCTGGCCTCTTCCCACTCTCCACTACCATGACAGCTGAGCTGAGAGAGTCACAAAGATTGCTGGCCTCTTCCCACTCTCCACTACCATGACAGCTGAGCTGAGAGAGTCACAAAGATTGCTGGCCTCTTCCCACTCTCCACTACCATGACAGCTGAGCTGAGAGAGTCACAAAGATTGCTGGCCTCTTCCCACTCTCCACTACCATGACAGCTGAGCTGAGAGAGTCACAAAGATTGCTGGCCTCTTCCCACTCTCCACTACCATGACAGCTGAGCTGAGAGAGTCACAAAGATTGCTGGCCTCTTCCCGCTCTCCACTACCATGACAGCTGAGCTGAGAGAGTCACAAAGATTGCTGGCCTCTTCCCGCTCTCCACTACCATGACAGCTGAGCTGAGAGAGTCACAAAGATTGCTGGCCTCTTCCCGCTCTCCACTACCATGACAGCTGAGCTGAGAGAGACANGTGGTGGTGGTGGTGGTGGTGGTGGTGGTGGTGGTGGTGGTGGTGGTGGTGGTGGTGGTGGTGGTGGTGGTGGTGGTGGTGGTGGTGGTGGTGGTGGTGGTGGTGGTGGTGGTGGTGGTGGTGGTGGTGGTGGTGGTGGTGGTGGTGGTGGTGGTGGTGGTGGTGGTGGTGGTGGTGGTGGTGGTGGTGGTGGTGGTGGTGGTGGTGGTGGTGGTGGTGGTGGTGGTGGTGGTGGTGGTGGTGGTGGTGGTGGTGGTGGTGGTGGTGGTGGTGGTGGTGGTGGTGGTGGTGGTGGTGGTGGTGGTGGTGGTGGTGGTGGTGGTGGTGGTGGTGGTGGTGGTGGTGGTGGTGGTGGTGGTGGTGGTGGTGGTGGTGGTGGTGGTGGTGGTGGTGGTGGTGGTGGTGGTGGTGGTGGTGGTGGTGGTGGTGGTGGTGGTGGTGGTGGTGGTGGTGGTGGTGGTGGTGGTGGTGGTGGTGGTGGTGGTGGTGGTGGTGGTGGTGGTGGTGGTGGTGGTGGTGGTGGTGGTGGTGGTGGTGGTGGTGGTGGTGGTGGTGGTGGTGGTGGTGGTGGTGGTGGTGGTGGTGGTGGTGGTGGTGGTGGTGGTGGTGGTGGTGGTGGTGGTGGTGGTGGTGGTGGTGGTGGTGGTGGTGGTGGTGGTGGTGGTGGTGGTGGTGGTGGTGGTGGTGGTGGTGGTGGTGGTGGTGGTGGTGGTGGTGGTGGTGGTGGTGGTGGTGGTGGTGGTGGTGGTGGTGGTGGTGGTGGTGGTGGTGGTGGTGGTGGTGGTGGTGGTGGTGGTGGTGGTGGTGGTGGTGGTGGTGGTGGTGGTGGTGGTGGTGGTGGTGGTGGTGGTGGTGGTGGTGGTGGTGGTGGTGGTGGTGGTGGTGGTGGTGGTGGTGGTGGTGGTGGTGGTGGTGGTGGTGGTGGTGGTGGTGGTGGTGGTGGTGGTGGTGGTGGTGGTGGTGGTGGTGGTGGTGGTGGTGGTGGTGGTGGTGGTGGTGGTGGTGGTGGT
>VMBQ01011980.1:0-7500 GCA_007657795.1 Dreissena rostriformis | reverse complement strand
GGGGCATAACAATAGCAACATCATATGTGATGGTGACAGCCGAACTTTCCAGAGCTCTGAGCGACAAATTAGGCCATCTTAAGGATCTCAGGCAATTATGCAACTCCATGAAGCGCAAAATCAACAAAGTGCTATTCTCTAAGAACATGCTCCAGGGCCATACAAGGTCAAATTTAGATTGCGCTCTCTGTGAAATCTAGATGGATGGCCCAGCTTAAAGCGGCTCACAATAAAAATCAGGGTAAAATTAAGGCTTTGAAGAGGGTAATGCCAGAGGTCATATCAACTATTGTCTTATGCTTCAGGGGTTACTGCGAAAGTCTGTGCGCTAGGTACAGTTATGTTTGTTCAGGCAATAAAAGGAAAGCAAAAAACTTAATGCCAGCAAATGTCAATGTAAAAATGGTGACCAGTGACAAAGAAGTACTCAACAAGAGATGTATTTGTCAGAAACACAATGCCCCCTACTGCGCTGCTTTGAAAAAAAAACAACAAAAAAACATTAATTTTGACCTTTGACCTTGAAGGATGACCTTGACCTTTCACCACTCAAAATGTGCAGCTTCATGAGATACATGTGTACACATGCATGCCAAATATCAAGTGGCTATCTTCAATATTGCAAAAGTTTTGACCAACGTTTAAGTTTTCGCACGGACACACAGACGGACGGACAAACGGACTGACAGTTCAACTGCTATATGCCACCCTACCGGGGGCATAAAAAGCGTATTAAAATGGTGTTAGGTCCTGTGGCTTTGGAAGTAACAAAACTTATGACCACAACACAGAAATGTGAAGCAGTCAAAAGGTCATACCAAGTTGTGAACTTCAAAATTTAGAGTTTCTCACCTAACTGTGTGAGTCGAATAGATGGGCAGATGCAAAACTGAATCACGGCTATGTGGACTCTGTACTTGCAAAGACCAGGCAACTTAAAGCTAGCCTTACACCGGGATCAAAGGTCATTCGGAAAATAGCGTATGTGAAACGCAGCATCCCTAACAGGAAGTGGCCGTCAAAATTCAACAAAGCACATGCTTTACCAGCCAGTACAAGGAATCAAAGATACAAACTGCATGAGGAAATGAACTTTTGCAAAGGAATGAGTGATCAAAAACCAGATTACAACAGCCTCTCACATCTTACAACTAAGAATTTCCAACATGTAAAACATAAAAGTTTTGTAAAACTATTCTAGGTGTATGCTCACCACAGACCTCAAATGCTGCTGTATAAGGTGAACTAGGCAGATTTCCACTCACTATTATGTGCAAACAATGACGTGCCCTAAGTAATTGGGTTAAAATCAAGCAAAACCCTGAATCTCTGATACACACTGTATAGAATGAAAAATGCAATCTATATAATGATTTTATTAGGGTTAATAAAAGTAATAACAACTCTGTGGTGTACATTTGTTAAACAATAATTAGAACAACTAGGACATGGAATTTTGTTCATCTTACAACTGATGCACCTAGGGAAGACATTGATCACACAAAGGCAGCTCTGATATTAACACTATTATCTGTATTTCTACCTACATAAGATACATTTATTAATGCGTTTGAAAAGTTGTTTATTCAGGTTTCCTGAAGGGTGGCAGTTGTTCCCTCCTAGACGTTTCTCTCCTATTTTGGGAGTGAACTGTCTACATAATATGAAAATGTATATTAGAAGACAAGTAGTTATTTGTAATAATGGGATATGTGAAAAAAATAAATAACTTTATCTATTAGTATCAAAAGTGAGTGCCCATGCTACACGACAGAGATTCAGAAGGGAACCAACTTTGTCCGTGGACCGAACAATCGCCAACATGGACCAGAGGCCAGTCTTGATAAGAAAATCCGAATTAGTGTAGCGGTGAAAGAAGAGGACAAGGCTCAACATACAAATCTTCAGGTGACATTGCCAAGGGAACAGAATGCACATGGATCCCACAACAACCCAAATGTCCCATTGCCAGACAGTCTAGCTAGAAAGGCCAACAGATATAGAGCCATGTTCCGACCAGCCGAGCCGAAGGACTTGCAGTTTGACATAGACCAGACTTATGACTAAATACCGCAAAGTCTAATACTTGCTAAAAGAACAAAAACACCCCATTAGAATCACTCTTTTCCTGAATTTCAAGCCTTTTTGTCATTAAGAACACTTATGCGTCACTAGTTCTTAAGAGTGCTCTCCCTTTGTTGTTTTTTCGAAAACTCAATTTCATTGCTCCGACATATCACTGTCTATCCAATTACAAAGGTTGTAACAAAAAACTACACATGAAAAAAATGTTGTTGCTAAAGTTCTTCAATGGCGCTAGCCCAGGCCAGAAAAAAAGCTAAGTAATGAGGAAAAAAAACAACAAGGCTTGTCACCATAGGATGACATATGCCCCCTTTTTCCACATTTTTCTAAACCTAAAAGCAAAGTGTTTTTCCACATTTTTCGAAACCTTAACACAAATTGTGACGTAATTTCAGACATTCAGACGGACAGTGCGATCACTATATGCCCACCTTTGGGGGCATAAAAATTGAAAAAATATAAAGCAAGACAGGTAAAAAGAACTTTTCAAAGTAAGTGGAAGTCTAACTGAAGTTGGTTGCATTATGACGAGTCACAAGACAAGATATTTTGTAACGTATGTATACACTGGCTGCACATTGCAATAAATATGAGTTTAAACTTAACTAAGTTCTTCAGTTATAAACTCACGCTGTACGGTCAGGTGAATTTTTGTCCGGACAGGCAAACTTTTCCATCAGCCTGTCCGGTTGACAGGCACTTTTTAGGCCGTTTCAGTTTGTTTATTGCCGACTGACTATCAACCTGTGCACCCGTTATCTAGCCGTTAATTCGCAGTTTTATTGATACAATTAGAGATAGTATTGACCCCTAACAGACCCCCTACAGATAGCTTGGTGCTACAAACAGCTAGCAACTAATTGTCAAACGATACTCTTGTTTATTAAGCCGTTAATTTGGTGTTAAATGGACACAGATGGCATTATACCTCCAACACTAATCAAGTTAAACTGACTTACCTTGTATTTGATTGGCCAATCTGATGCATACATTAATTATTGAGAAATATGATTGGTTTCAAACATACAGACAGCAATCAAACAATCAGAGATATAACGCGCCGATAATCATAATCGTCATTAATTTTCCCAAGTATTTCATTGTATTCTATTGATAATAACGTTAAAAGAAGTTGTCCACGAAGAGGAAGAGAGCGTCGTATGACGTCAGCTTTAAGCTTAAGGTTGTCCAGTTTGCCAAGTCAAACACCAACTGTGCTGCAGAGTGCCAGTTTGGCGTAATGGAGAAAATGGTGAGGGATTGGCGCAAAAAAAAGAAGAAAAGATGCTTACCGAGGCAAATAAAGGTTTAAAGAAAATGAAAACGGTGATCGCACCATATGAAGATCTGAAGGTGAAGGTTGAAGAGTGGCTACTGAACCTTTGCTCCAGTGGCTATATAGTCACACGTCCAGCGATTCGCGTGCAGGCGCCTCAAATCGCCAAGGAGATGGCTTTAAACACTAACTTTAAAGCCTCGAACGGCTGGTGCTCCAACTTTTTATGAAGCGAAGTGGACTGTGCTTGCGTCAGCGGACGCATATTTCACAGAAGTTGCCCGCGGACGTTCAGTTCAAATCCGATGCGTTTCAGGAAACATGGACGAGACTCCCATGTTATTTGACATGCCCGGGAATAGAACGGTGGATGTGAAGGGGGTAAAGACGTTGTCTTTTAAGACTTGTGGCGCAGAAAATTCTCACTTCACTGTCGTATTAGCATGCTTAGCGGACGGTACTAAGCTGAAGCCAGCAATTGTGCTAAAACGAAAGACAATGCCTAAGGAGAAGCTGCCTAGCGGTTTGGTCGTCTATGTACAGCCCAAAGGCTGGGTGGACGAATCCGTACTGATGGACTGGTTACGCGACGTCTGGTTTTTTAGTGCCCAGGTGCCCTCCTGAACCACAAGTCCATACTTGTATGGGATATGTTCCAGGCCCACCTTCTGAACAGCGTGAAGGATCGCCTCAAGCAACACCGGACGTACCAGGCGGTCATTCCGGGAGGCTGCACATCCGTCCTTCAGCCCCTTGACGTTTGCCTCAATAAACCGTTTAAGGGGAACATAAGGACCCGATGGAACGCGTCGATGGTTTCTGGAACGAAACAATTGACGAAGGCCGGAAACATGAAAAAAACGGACCTTGCTATGGTGTGCCAGTGGGTGATTGAATCCTGGGATGCAATACCGGCGGCAATGGTGATGAAGTGGTTCTTGAAGTGTGGCATCTCAAACAGCCTGGATGGCGCGCAAGATGAGGAACTGTGGTAAGAGTATACAAATGAAAAGGCCGATGATTGCGGAGGGAGTTGGGGGAATGTGAGGACGCTGTTGGAGTGTACGATGACTGCGTGAACGAGGAGGAGTTTCTGGAGCTGTTTGGGTACGAGGATGACGAAGAGGAATTTGAGGAATTTTAGGTTGATTATATGTACCGGCATGTTATGTTGTAACAATTGTTTGTTTATTTATATTATCATGCCAAAATAAAAAGAAAACTACAAATATAATCAATCTAAAACAAATTCTGTCTTGTTGTTGTTGTTGTTGTAGTTTCGTTGGTCACTCTGAGCTGTACGTCGTTTGTCAGTAATTATAAACATATAGAACGTCGAGTACCGGTACCTGAGAAAAAAGAATGTAATATATTAATTTACATAATTATACACTCAGTATTGAAAATAGGATGACGTGAATCAGGGAACGAATCCGATAACGAGCTTACTTGGTGTATTGTACTAACTAACAAAATGGCCGACCAACAAATTTTGACTATTGAAATTTTACCGATTTTCGTCTTTAAAAAATTGCCCCGTCTTATTAGCGAGTCTACGCAAAATACAGCCAATCTGGACCTAAAGTTGGGGTCTCGTCTTATAGTCAATCCGTCTTACAATCGAAGAAATACAGTAATACATGAATATAGTCTACAATATATCATAAACAAAATGTTCAGACATTTTCATTTTATTACAGCAACGTTAACAGTTTAATCGTTTTCTATATGAGTTTCACTTTTAAATACAGGTAACTGGTGGCTCATGAAGATATATTCAAGACTTTTATTCTACTTTAAAATATATTCAGTCCTGTATGATCATAAAAATAAGCGGTTCAAAGCTGCATTGACTCAATTTTGAAATTATCAAGGTAAAAACACTCTGCTCTGAACCTTTTTAGCTCTTTATGTTTGGAATAAATTGTACAAGATTTGACAATTTTGGTGAGTGCTGTTTTTCTGAAATTGTTATCTGTCATTAAATGTCACATGTTTTCGCGACTGTCTTATGTTTGTTTAATTTCATTAATAAATGGATAGTAAGCTATTGGATAGGACCACACTGCCAGAAGGACTAAATCTGCCTGTTAACTACATGAAGGAAATGACTGTGCTGAATGAACAGCTTATGGAAGAAACAACATTTGCTGCCCTGGTATGTTGTTTGTTGTAACTGAGAACTGTGTATAGATGCTTTGTGTTTCTATTCAGGTAAGCCATTTATCTGTATTGGGTGGCCAAAACCATGCTGATGTGTTCCTGTGCATTCTGAGGCATTGCATGTCAAATGAGGTCGCCAAGCAGTATAACTGGCCAGGAAAGAAACAAAAGGCAGCTTTTGGAAAACTTTGATTGGCTGTTGCTGTGCAGAAAATTAAAGTTGTCATAGTATGTGTAATTTTATTTTACAAAGTATTCATTGATTTTGAGCATTAATTGATCTTAAAATGTTATATTGAAGATGGAAAGGAGAATTTGACGTTTTTAAAACACATGGACCCAGCTTGATTATCAATGATGCTGAAAAAGAGAAATTGGCAACATGGCTAAAGTGAGATGGCACAGAGAGGAATGGGCCTTCAAATGGTTGCATTTCTAGACTTAAACATGACTTTATAAAAAAAGAGAAGTGCAAAACTCCGTTTAAAAGATGGAAGACCAGGCAAGAATTGGTATTACGAAGTTGTAGTCCCGTCGGTATCTTACACACTTTTTATGGTGATCTGTAATCTTTCACTTTTGGTTTATTTTTGCTATTGTTGAGTCACGTCACAGGGTCAGGTGGTCAGTTGGCAGAAAAGTTTGAAAGTGGGAAGACTTATTCTGTCTTCTGTCAATGACATTTGTTTACACTAAATGGCACTTAATTATATTTGCATGTATATTAATTTGCTGCAGATGCACATGTAGATGAGGTGTTCAGTGAGTGAAAGTCTCAGGTGGTTTATTCACTAAATCGGGATGGTACATGTATTATATGTGATCAATGTTCTGCAATTGTTATTTATATGTTTTGTAATTTATTGTCTTGTTTGATATGTTTGTATTGCTTTCAGATGCTTTCTAAGGTTAATGATAAAGTTGGTCACTAGAATGTCATAATTGAAATAATTATTCCTTTAGTATTATTATTAATTTATATGCTTTTATTGCAGCATTCATGTGATTAATATTTTGTATTAGTATATATTACGTTGTATTCTTTTCAGGTGCCAAACAAACTCACGGTCCTGTAGTTGCATCTGTTACTCTTCATTAAAGAACCCATACGAAACCCTGTTGTCATTATTTTTGTATAGCCTTCAGCTTCACATGTATAAATTAGCATATCGTTCTAGCAACTCGCTCTTTACAGAACAGGTTTAACCAATTGAAAATCATTCAATTGAGCGAACCCTCTGACATAATCAACCTCATTTCTCATAATCGTTTTAGCAGTCGAAGCAACAACATCGCGTAACATAATTTAAGTTCTTCTTTTGGACCACGTGTTCGGTCGGTAGGTCATACTTGGTTATTTGTTTATATTGAGTGCACTTTAGGACGCTGTCCAGAGCTTTGGTTTTTGTGAGATAAAATGACCAGCAATCGTGGGGACGATAGGGTATGTGCACACTAATTCCACTTGGTAAAGGGTATATGCACACTAATCCCACTTGGTCACTTCTCCTCCTAAGTATGGTTGATCTATAATTACCCTGAAAAATAGAATCGATCTATTAATGAAGTGTTTATGAATGAAAACTTATTAATTCTTTCAACATCATAGTGCATGTGCCCATGGAAAGGTGTAATCATACCTTGTTATCTAATCAAACTGCATGTTCATGGGGAGTGACATCCATGGGGAGTAACGACTGGTTACCTTCTGATACCGTTGGCCTGTAATAGTCTGATATATTTTATGAATTTTTTATTAAATATATCAGAATAAATTGACCATGTCTACTGTACTTATATTGAATTCCAAATACAACTCTCCCTCACTCCCACCACTTTTTTTTTTGTAAAAAATGAAAGAACATACTGAGATGTATTCATTTGTTTCATTTGAAACTTTTGCAGAATAAATTGCGTAGGGGGCAACGAGCGCAATGTAGAAGATGCCATGAAGAAGTGGTGTGATTGGAAGGTAA
>VMBQ01011979.1:0-12138 GCA_007657795.1 Dreissena rostriformis | reverse complement strand
ATAAACAAGAGGGCCAAGATGGCCCTAGATCGCTCACCTGTGAAATGAGCTTGCCCAGTGGCATGATTTGAACAATCTTTGTCACATATCAAATATCAAAGCTGCGTGCTTTGTGGTTAAAGATAAACAAGGTTTTGCAAGCTTAGACCTGGTCCATGTTTTTCAACGGACCAGAACCACTTTTGAACTCAACCAACATATCATTAAGACAAACAGTTTGACAAAGTTACATGAAGATTTGGCATGAAATGTGACTTCTACAATGTTTACAAGGTTTTTCTTTTTTTGACCTAGTGACCTAGTTTTTGACCCAGCATGACCCAGTTTCGAACTTGATCGAGGTATTATTGGGACAAATCTTCTGACCAAGTTTCATGAAGATCGGACAAGAAATGTGGCCTCTAGAGTGTTTACAAGGTTTCTCTATAGCCAAATAAGGAAAACTGCCCCGCCCACTGGCGGCCATGTTTTTCAACGGACCGGAACCACTTTTGAACTTTACCAACATATCATTAAGACAAACAGTTTGACAAAATGACATGAAGATTTGGCATGAAATGTGACTTCTACAGTTTTTACAAGGTTTTTTCTTTTTTTTGACCTAGTGACCTAGTTTTTGACCCAGCATGACCCAGTTTCGTACTCGATCGAGGTATCATTGGGACAAATCTTCTGACAAAGTTTCATGAAGATCGGACAAGAAATGTGGCCTCTAGAGTGTTTACAAGGTGGCTCTATAGCCAAATCAGGAAAACTGCCCTGCCCACTGGAGGCCATGTTTTTCAACGGAACGGAACCACTTTTTAACTCAACCAACATATCATTAAGACAAACATTTTGACAAAGTTACATGAAGATTGGACATGAAATGTGACTTCTACAGTGTTTACAAGGTTTTTCTTTTTTTTGACCTAGTGACCTTGTTTTTGACCCAGCATGACCCAGGTTCGAACTCAATCGAGGTATCATTATGACAAATCTTCTGACCAAGTTTCATGAAGATCGGACAAGAAATGTGGCCTCTAGAGTGTTTTCGAACAAATGTGGACGGACGACGGAAAAAAACTGGTCACAAAAGCTCACCTGAGCAATCAGGTGAGCTAAAAAAGTAATGAACTGGACGGTTTACATGCCCATGTCCATCTAAAACAAGAGATGTGTTTGTCACAAACACAATGCCCGTTGTATTAAAGAGTTTAGTTACAGGTCGTTTCCACCTCTTCACGAGTTCAATGGTATCGACCTGCCCCTGTGACCTTTCAGGAGGAAATATTTAATTTTGAGCCAAATTAGGTCAAATTTACCCCGGCTGCCCGGGTATTCGCCAAAGAGATAATTTAGATCCAAATAGACCAGCGCACGATGGCCAATGAGACTTTAATGTGCGCTGGTAGACAATTAGAAGACAATTCATGCCTGGTTGTCCTTAAAAGGACATTAGCTGGATTAGCAGAGCCGCCTGCAGAAGTTCCCCTATCTGACAAGTCTTCAAGAAAATCTTCTGCGGGTGACTCTTGTCCGGGTCGCGACGCGCACGCTCCAGCAGCTGACTGAGGATGATGAAACACAATGCCCCGTATTGCGCCGCTTTTATATAAAATTTCTATTTATCATTTGGCAGATTTAGAAATTATCTCCCTTTAAAGCTTAATAAATATTACTTTCCTTGGATTTAGTTTTTTGACCTTTGACCTTGAAAGATGACCTTGACCTTTTACCACTCAAAATGTGCAGCTCCATGAGATACACATGCATGCCAAGTATCAAGATGCTGTCATCAATAATGCAAAAATTATGACCAAACTTTAACCAAGGTTAAAGTTTTGGGACAAACGTACATCTTGTGACACAATGACAGACAGACAGGCCAAAAACAATATACCCCCTCTTCTTTGAAGAAGGGGGCATAAAAACAATGTCTGGACAGCCCAACTCATAAATTAGTTTGTCCTATTACCTTAAAGTTTTGTCACCCTTTTCCAGCCAGTTATATTTGATAAGGCTTTCTTCATTTGAAGTCACCTTTTGTGGTCGTGTTTCCTTCATCTTTTGAGAATTAACATGTGTCTCAACTTTTAGATCTTTCTTCTTCTGAGTACCTACACCTAAATCTGTTTTCATTGTTTTAATGGGATTCAGACGGGCTTCAGATTTTGAACTTTTTCTCAACTTCATATCTGTACTTTGATTAAATGTTTCTTTCAGTTTTTGAGCATTTACATGTGTCTCAACTTTTAGATCTTTCTTCTTCTGAGTACCTAAACCTAAATCCGTTTTCATTGTTTTAATGGTGTTGAGACGGTCTTCCGATTTTGAACCTTTTTTGAAGTTCATATCTGTACCTTGATTAAAAGTTTTAGACAAGTCTTTCTGTTTATATTTTTGCAAAACGCTGTCTGACTCATGTATATTAAACAATTGGACATGTGTCTTTGGCTGACCGGCTAATTGCAATATGCTCTTCTGGACAGGATCATTGGGGTTAAATGTTACAAACGCGTTTTTCTTCGGATTTTCGATCTTGTCTAAATTCTTAAGACTCAAAATATCCTCTGATGGTGACATTTTTATTCGTGTATCAATTCTTCGCCTTCTGGCATAGTGACGCAAATTATTTTTGAAGAAACTTGAGTGAAATCCGAATAAATACCATGTTCTCATGGGTGCTGCCATATTGTTTGTGTCCAATATATTATTGTTTTGTGAAAATTGCATGGAAGCAACCTTGACCCTAAATATTTTATGACAGGATGATGTGGAATCACAATTTGCTTGTTTTAGGTGGAATTTCCACTGCAGTAGCAGCTGCGGTCTATGTATTTTGGGGACCAACGCAAAGAAAGAAAAATCGCGGTAGGAATCAATAAAGTTTTACAATCTCTTTCACTTATTATGACGTGGCCTGACACTGACTAAAAAAGCAAATTTTCCCATTACAAAAGTTGGCAAAACATTAGATATGCTGAAATAAAGCTGTTAATGGTGTTTGTTTTTAATTAAATAAATAAATTGATAAATCATTGACAAAGGACAATTCTTCAGTGGTGTACTTCTGCACAGCCATTTCAATTATATGTTCATATCTAGTCCAAATAATTAGATGTAGCCTGCAACCTATAGTAGAGTCAGGTATCTTAAGGAAAATTCATTTGCGTTTCGATACCATCTTCATATTTCAGATAAATGATTTAAAGACACACATATCTGAGTTAAGTTCATTGGATAATTGCCTTTTTATGTTGAAAAGCAATACAAACAACACCAGTGTCCGCCAGTGTTGTCTATTTGTTCGCCCGGTTGATTTGCGGTAAATAGGTTAAACAGCACTAATATTAAATTTAACATGAATAAACAATGATCTGACATACCATTCAAAGTACCGATCAATAACGTATATAACAATTTGAATATATAGAATTTTAGACATCAAATAAAATAAATATCACAGTTATTTTCAAGCAATTTTTTTCCATAAAAACTATCAATTTAACTCTCAAATGTCAAATATTGTTGGAGTCTCACTGTCTGTGTTTTAAGAGATTTAAGCACAAAATAATCGATTAATATTGGCAGCGAGGGATGTTTTCTTGCATATTTAACATGTAGGGCACGCAAGTTTGTTTATAAACAAAAGCCAGAGGGCGCTAATAAATACCACGAGTCAGCCTGACCCGCGACTCAACCAGGTTTGACTATATCTAATACTGTATATCACCCTCATATTTATAGGAGTAGGGTCACACTATGAGGCTGATATTATCAAATGTCGATATCTTTACTTAATCAACCACGTCGGAAATCATACTTGTATAGAATTTTTCCACCAAAAGAGTTCTTACCACAAGAACTATCCCCCTCACTGGTTACATCACATGAAAGTCATCATCAAATTTGTTTTTCACATGCTATTCTTCACATATTGAAGTCTATAACCCTTTATCAAATTCCTTGTTTTAGAGAGATTTTAACCGTAATGCAGTGTAAGACAGAGCCCTTAACCATAAATTATGCATTGTTTGTGTGGTCTGGTATATTTTCCTGTATTGTTTATGTCCTGATATTTTTCTTAAAGCTTTAAAGGGACTGTAAACCACGAATGAGGAAAAAAGAAAAGTTCTAAAATACGGTATTTTTTTACAATTATTAGTTNATACTCATTTTTACATCAAACGCCTTATGTTATCACATTAAAGAATGTTTTTAACTTGTTTATAGTCATACAAAGTAACCAAACCTGTTTCATAGAACGCCTTGTTAATTGCTGCCCTGAAAAGACGGTCAACCATAATTTGACTAAGAGTATTATTACTAAAATTATAAGTGTTTCATGGTCCTGTATATTACCATGGTTAAAATTCTAAGGCCAATTAACAAAACAGATCCATGAACTCACATAATTTGGAAGAATTAAACTTCTGAAACTTATAACAATGACAATTATTATGATCAAGCTGCTACTGGTGCTGGTTATTATTATTCAGATGTTAACGATGAAAGTACTATGATGTTAATTATGAATATGGTTATGGTTTAATCATCCTTGATGATTGTAAAGATGAAAAGAGAAAAACTGGTTAAAGTAATGAAATATGACAAAGTTGATTTATGATTGGCAGGATTTCATGATCTTAAAATTGTTGATGACCTGTAAGGATGGTCAAACAAAATCTATTGCCAATGATAAACTGTCAATCAAATACAATTTTGAAAAGTGTAAAAATTCCATGGCAAATACAATAAAAATATAATATAATTGTAAATAAACTTAGTGCTAGACACTAGTTTAAGAGTACAGGTTGATGAGTAACGTTTAGTAATTATTTAAGATTGACCGTGTTTCATGCTCAAGATAATACTGGATTTGATATGTTAATACCAAAGTCAAATCATAGTACAATTGTAAACCTGAAAGTCAAGCAACAGTTTAGCAGATTGGCCAAACACGTTCTTAAAATGTTTTACTACGGTCAAATATGATTCAAGATTTACCTTTTACAAGGGTTATGTGTTTAACCATTAGGTTACCATGATTTGACTATGGTATGACTGTGGTAAACGTAGTCATTCATAGTCAACATCGCCCAGAGTGAAAGTCGGATCGGATGTCATAGCCAAACATGTTTTGACCAAGTTTATCCATGGTCAAACTAGATTACCAGTCTTCATTTCTCATGGGTAAGGGTCTCATTCTTCTGCGAAAATTTGAACAAACCCAGTTAAAGAGGAGCTGAGTTCACATATTGGTACCAAATTATCTTAAGTTGAAACAAATACTCAAAGGGTCATAATTCTGCAAAAACGGGTAACAGTAGAATGTCTGCCCTAAACGTTCAACTAAACAAATATGTAATTCAGCTTTGAAATTTGGACCGAAATCCATCCTGCAGATGAAGAGGAGTGGAGTACACAAGCGTTAGACCGTTGAGATGGACATTAAAATGAAAAGTTCAATGCTTAATTCCTACAACTTCTGGGGGAGGTACACATCATTAAATCCCTGAAACGGTTAATGCAAGGCATTGCAACGTGTATTTTGAAAACTATTGAAAGACTCACCAAACTTTAGACTGAGCCCAGTATGAATAACAACACACAAACATGTACATAACCATTAACCTGATTGAAACGTATTTCAAATTATAAAGCACTACACGATAATATTATCTCGATTTGATTGCAATGTAATTACCTCATTGTTTGATATTTAAACTAGAAACAGACTTAACAAATTTCTAAGGCACGATGAAATAATGTACCTTCAAGCATGAGCTAAATCCATTCTTGTTGACAAGATTGCAACACCTAGCGAATAAAGTACATTTTTTTAGATTATTGTAATGCTTCGTAGGAAGACGCCGTAATGAAGAATGTAAACTGCCTGAGTATATAGTGTCAATGCGTATCGAAATATTAATAAGATGAACTATAGAAAAATGTTTCGTTAACCATCTGATGTCAGTAACCCTAAACGTTTTCATGAACAATTTTTGTGTACGTATGTCCTATGGTTGCAGATAAAACCAATGCAATGTGTTTGGGAATAGCTAGTTATATGCACATATAATGTATTAATTGAAAGATATTACCGGGTATGAATAAAAGAAGACTTAATAATAAAATTAATTCTAGATAGTGCAACTACATCGGGACACGGTAACCTTTAGTTTGTGTTTTAATTTCTTGAAATCGAAATAATGTATTTTTAATAAAATGCCAGACACCAATGAAGTAAAGTACATTGTTTCTTTTACAGCATTTAAAACAAAAAATATGCGAAGTTATTTTCCCATCTACTTTAATTTTAATAATCGACCTTTAAATTAAACTTCAGCTTCAATACCGAATTCGTATAAATACTTCCTGAAAGATAACATCAATTCAAGCGACAAACAGTATCTTTACTGTCTGAATTGTTTTATCATACCACCGTTGCCCTCTAGATTTTCACATATACGATTTAGAGAAATTTGGTCTTTTAAAACACGCACTTCAAGCGCAATCGTTGATTTGAATGCATAGACATGTTTTGGAGTGTCATTGCCGCGATAAAGCACTACGAAAATAAGCATATTAGAGATTGCAATATTGCAACTATATCTTTTTGAAGTGTTAATATTATGGAAACATTTGCCAGTCCCAAACATAGTTTATTGAGTTATCATGACAAGTTATCCTTTCTGGGAGTTCAATCATATATTCATCAAGACCTTAATAAGAAAACATGTTTATATCAGATTGTTTATCAGACAACCAGTTCTTCGTCTAAGGATGTATTTCGTGCACATAAAATCTACTATATTCACAATGACAACCACGGCGTTTGATGAATAGGTAAGCTTTTAGCTAAAATTGCCTATGCAGCACCTCCTACCCTTTAAGTGTCTATGTTATGAAAGCTTTTATGGTTTACACTTGGTTAAAAGAAATACCAGAAATTCAGTTATAAGTTCAGACACTTACAACATGTACACACGATTTTCAGAGTCCTTTTGTGATCAATATATATACTTTTATTTCCTCCAGGGTAGGAGAGCAGAACATATATACAGCAAGCATGCATTCAGAATTAAGTACAGTTTCACAGCACATTGTATGTTATAGCGACATATACATTGTTTATAGCAATAAATAAAATAGATTGAAGTAATGAGTAGGTACATTAAGAATATACATTTTGACAATTGCCAATATCACCATAAAAGGCATAAAATAACACGGTACACAATAAACAGTGCGAAAGGAATCAAAGGATACGTGAAAATATGTAATTTAATACACTTTAACAGTTTAAATTTTAAAAGCTGAAAAGCAGCCATCCTAATAGAAAAGTTAACAAGCGCCCATTTTCATTTTCTGAGCTGAGTTTCAGCAACGATACTGTTTGCCCAAAGGCGTTCATTGACATTAATGTCGTAAATCGGATTATTCCAATGCGGTTAAAGACACGTTCCCACAGACGCTTTCGCTGTGCATCATTGGTGGTACAGAAACACATCAAATGTACAGTTATGTTATCAACAATAAGGTTACACAGGCTACACTTTTGAGAGAATGGGTGTGACGTCACTAATCTGATACTATTTAGAATTTCTCTCCTGTTCTGGAAATTATCATGTCCGATTTGGTCATGCTTCCTTATTAATTCTTTCTCAATAATGCTATTGTCAACACTTTTATCAGCCTTAATTGTTCATTGGCATTGTTATGTCAGATAAACTTTTGCAGTTATAACATATTGTGTGCATAAAACCACTACAAGTCAGTCCAAGTCCTTGTCATCAAATGCCTACAAGCACAACATTTAGTTACATGTATATGGAGTTATCACTACAAGCTATTTTTCTGATGGTGTACCCCATGTTGAATTCATAGCCTAATCATTATGAATCACAAAATATGATGTTGTTGTTTGTGCCTTAGGCATGATGCACCTGCATAATATAATTTCTCAAAAATTGCATTTTATTTATGATTTTTGTACATTTATTCAGGACTATGTAAAGGCTTGGAGAATCTTGGAAACACGTGTTTTATGAACGTGATATTGCAAGCATGGGCTGCAACTCCGTCAGTTGTCCGATGGCTGGAAGAATGGCTCAACAAGAACAAAGACAGTGTGGGCAAAGGAAGCCTTGCCCCACACTTACTTCATACACTGCATGGTATGGAAAATGTCAATTGTCAAATAAGTTTGTGTTCTGAAACAGGAGGGGTACAACATAAGCATTGGAAATTTCCACATGTAATAGTGTTAGTTTGGAATACAAGATGTCAGTATTTAAATGTGTTGGACTGGAAAAGTTTTTGATTCCTGTACAATGTACATTTGTTTAATGTTTTGTTTTATTTACATTAATAGGGGTAGATTGGGAAATTCAGCTCTTGTCTTGTTTCAATGATGTGTGCGCCAATACAAAGTTATATTTGTCTGAGTATTTTGAAATATTGATGTTAACAAAATAATGTTATTGATATTAAAAACATTTTAAAAGTGCTTTTGGGAAAGTGCAGCAGGGAGAAATGGATAATTCACAGGCAAGCCGTATAATTTTTCTTGCTTACTGGCTGTAAACAAACTATTGTAGCTTTAACTATTATGCTAGTCTTCATTATATTATCTTCTTTATCTGCAAATTATATATTGTACATGTACACCTTCTGTTCTGCAGTGGTGAACAATGTGGATGATGAGCCAGATGATGTGCATTCACCAGCCAGCATTATTGGTGCCCTGCGATCTCACAGGTGGATCATATCACACGAACAACAGGTAACCAGTCCTCAACAAATGTACCTAGCTTGTGTTTGAGTAGTGTGTGTCAATGTCAATGACTTACTAAGGTGGCGTTGAATACACAGAGAAATACAACTTGTATATTTTGATTATCAGTATTATGTACTATTGATTATTATTACCCCGCATCAAGGTACATGTGGATGAGGTTATTTTGAATTCATCATTGATGTCTGTTTGACTGTCAAACTGTAACAAACTTTTCCAACACTCTCCAACGTGGTTAATTAAAACTTGCATTCATTGTCCCTTATGATAATGAAGTTTGCCAAAGACATTGTTTACTATTCTGCATTTAAAATGTCTAAGTTATGCGTCTTTTTAACTTAGACTTTTTATCACATTACAAACATGTATTTTTACAACTTGCTACTTTCAGGAATTACATGATTTTGCGTTGAGGGGTATTAGATTTTTTCTTAAATGTTCCTTTCAACCTTTATTATACATTGTATGAAATTGAAGGATGCACATGAGCTGTTCAACGTCCTCACCACCACTCTGGATGAGCAAAGTAAGAGCTACCCCAGCACTCCATCGTGTTTTGACCTTCAAGCACTGCAGGTGGGTTGACCATATAAGTCGCGTAACGTGAAAATGGGTCTTATACCATATGCTGATAGACTAGCTGCAGTCCAGCCTGAGGGTTGGCGATACCTTGCATGACTTTATAGAGGATAGGCTAGCTCCTTATCAGACTGCCCTGATGCATATGCTGGTTTAGCCCTTTGAGCGCTGGAACCAGATTTTGAAGGCCTTTGCAAACAGTTTGGATCCAGATGAGACGCCACAGAACGTGGCATCTCATCAGGATCCAAACTGTTTGCTATTCTGATAGTATTCTTTGAAAAAAATCAAAGAAAATGCTAATTTTAGAAATTCAGCAGACAACATTTTAGCAGACAACAAATTTCCCAGCATGCAAAGGGTTAGAGCTATGCTTCCTGCATATTGCGTAGGACCCATATTCACATGTTGCAGCTCATACTGTGCTGTCTCTTTAACCATTTTTTTTCTAAAAATAGAATACATTGTTATGTGAAATGTTAAGAGATATATTTGAATCTTCAGCAATATAGAGTTCTTTATACTAAAGCTATTTTTTTTATTGCACATAACATATACATACTAGTATTGAATATTTTAGAAATATAACACTATAACATTATTCAAATTTTTGGATCAATAATATGTTTCAAAGATAAAGTGGTCACACCTTCTGTGAATAGTGAATGTCTGACCTACCATTTTGACTTTCACCTTCAGAATGCTTCATAGACAGAATTTCCTTCAATAAGTAACTTTGAGCTTCAGGCTATTTGGCATTACATCGAATATATAGGATCTCAATCTCAACATTTTTATATTTGCAGTTAAAACCAACTAAAAGAGTTAAGATATAGTATTTTTACAAAATTTTAATTTAATTTTAATTGTGCAACTTCAGAGTTTATATTTTCTGTGGAGCTTTGTAAAATGCTGAAGAAAGTTAGTGTTCATGCTGTAACGGTTACTTTCAGATGTCTAACAGCAACGACTCTGGAGATAACAAAGAGCCAACTCCAGTGCCCCACATGCTGCGTAACCGTGACAACGACAGCCCATTCCGGATGCTGATAGCCAGTCAGATGGAGTGTATTGACTGTAAATACCGCCATCCGGTACGGTATGACCTCAATAGCACTCTGTCCCTGGCCTTCCCGAAAACTGCTTGGGTAAGTTAAATTTGGGTGTGTTCTTTCTACGGATATAATATGGCTTTTGATAAACATTTTTGAATTAAAGGTTATTATGTCCGGCAGTTTATTTTGCTATAACTGTCATATGCGGTACAAATTCTGAATGTTGCCAAAACAAATTAAATCATGAAAACATGAAAATGTATGTAATTTTTTTTATGCTCCCACATACATGTATGAGCTTAATAGAATAAAGGATGTCTCTTCTAAACGAAAATCCAGTCTATGCGGACACTGCTGTCCCAGATTAGTCTGTGCAGACTGCACAGGCTCACCTGGGATGACACTTTATGCACATGCATTAAGCCCAGTTTTGCCAGAACGAGGCTCATTGTAATTCCCGTCTATTATCTGGCACCATTCTTTCTCTAGAAATCCATCAAGCTGGAGGCCCTGCTACAGAAGTTCATCACGTCGGAGATCATTCACAATGTCCAGTGCCCTGGATGTAAGAAGGTACAGCTGCAGAAGAACAAGCAACTTATTGATGAAGGATATATTGAGGAAACACCAAAATCGTCTTGCCTGAAACGACATACTATTGGAAAGGTATTGCGTTACCCTTTGTATCAATCAGCAGAATTAAACTCTAAAACCCCTGGAACTAATTAAACATGTCAACAAACAGGTCGTGTATTATTATATTATAAATTTATGATTATGTTATTTCCCTATTAATAAAATGAGTCATGCTCTGTGAAAAGGGGTTTAATGCATGTGTTTGAAGTGTTGTCCCAGATTAGCCTGTGCAATCTGCACAGGCTAAGCAGGGACGACATTTTCCGCTTTTTTGATATTTTTATGCCCCCGAAGGTGGACATATAGTGATCACACTGTCCATCTGTCCTTCCGTCTGAAAGTCCGTCACACTTTGCATTTAGGTTTCGAAAAATGTGGAAAAACAATTTGCGTTTAGGTTTACAAAAATGTGGAAAAAGGGGGCATATGTTATCCTATGGTGACAGCTCTTGTTTGTTTTAAGAAAGTCTTTTCTTAGCAAAAATCCAGTTGAGGTGGAAAGTGTTGTCCCTTATTAGCCTGTGCGGGCTGCACAGGCTAATCTGGGACATAACTTTACGCACATGCATTAATCCAGAGCAAATTTCAAATATTGGGTATTTCTCCTATTCCCCTGCTCACAGCTGCTCTATAGTCTGTGGCAGTACATGACAAGACAAACTATGACACATGTTTAGCACTGAACAATCTCCTGTATTTCCGCTATTTCTGCCCCTCCCAGCTACCGCACTGAACAATGTCCTGTATATTCGCTATTTCTGCCTCTCCCAGCTACCACAGTGAACAATCTCCTGTATTTCCCCTTTTTCTGCCTTTCCCAGCTACAGCTGGTGAACAATCTCCTGTATTTCCCCTATTTCTGCCCCTACCAGCTACCGCAGCGAACAATCTCCTGTATTTCCCCTATTTCTGCCCCTCCCATCTACCGCAATGAACAATCTCCTGTATTTCCCCTATTTCTTCCCCTCCCAGCTACCGCAGTGAATAATCTCCTGTATTTCCCCTATGTCTGCCCCTCCTAGCTACCACATCGAACAATCTCCTGTATTTCCCCTATTTCTTCCCCTCCCAGCTACTGCACTGAAC